>JACVRA010000509.1:55759-105848 GCA_019828545.1 Paracamarosporium sp. OC-R06-R3 | reverse complement strand
TCCTCTCCTCATCGTAAGAACGGCTTCTCCTCTCTGAAGACCTCTCCACACTCGGCCATCATTTGTGCCATCAGGTCCACCGTGTGCTTCCGTTGTACAAGTAAGAGACCAAGTCTTGTCCAAACCCCTTCAACGAGCTCCACCGTGGGCCAGATATGAAAGCCTTTCCGAGCCTTTGAAGCTTTTTTAGTATCACGGTAGGGACTGTTGTCCGACCTGTGCTCCAAAACGTGAGCCCATCTGTATGCCAAGCATTATCGAAGCGAACTTACCTTCGATAAAGTAGCAGTGCCCATGTATTTGGAGTAAAAGGGCTGAGATTCTATAGTTTGATTACTGAGATCAAAGCATACCTGCTTGCGGTAGGTGGATAGACCAAATCTGGGCAACCACATAGACTTTCATATTTCTTACCAATACTTTCTACACAAACACCAGTGGATGTGGGCATCGCACTTATAGCTTGCAAATCTATATTTGCTTTTGTTCATGCCTCACAAGGCCTTGCCGCCTACCGATGTTGAAGCATCGGTCGACCAACGAAGAGGCATGTTAGGAGCGAGGCTGCAACAGCAACCCTCCAGACAGCCCCTCAACCGTGCTGCCACCCACTAATGCATCAAATCCTAGCCCTCCTGCCCTGGTTCCCTCCAGCCATACTTTGCAGAACGGCATGTCTCCCAGCATATATATCCAGGCTCTTTGCTTCATAGGTGAGTCCTTTATGCAGGTGGCACTGACTGATATCTCGTCCAGCTCTACGATAAGCTTAGAGAGTCGTTCAGAGTTGTGCCTGGCTGCGCCTGATCTACGTCTATGTGATGGGGCAGAAGTGTCGACCAACGATGCACGAGTGTAAGCTGGAGCCCAAAAAAGGACCCCTCGCTATGCCCGCTGACCCCATAGCAATTAAATATTAAAGTTGGGAATCGATTTCTATACTATTCTGCAACATCTATGTTGTGCTCTTTGCGACGATACAGTAATGACCAATTCCTCACACAAAGCCTCGTTATGGTCTTTGAAAGAGGTATCCGAACCATGCAAAGTCTGTTATCTGGATCCTATTTCACGGTTATCGTCTCTGGGTCCCTATTTTCCTATCTCTGTCAAGGCCATAAATAGCCCATTGCCAAAATTTGAGAGGGACTTGTGTCTCCGCTGCGGAGGGTCCTTGCAGTGCAACACGGCCCTGTGTGTATTGTATTGCAATTGCCAGTTCTTGCCGTTGAACCTAGCAATACCATATTTCGGAACTCAGCAAGCTTTCATTTCCCGCTTTGCGCCCTTTCGCGTCCGCTTTATGTTTCCTGTTTCCTTGCTTCGTCCAAACCAACCCTAAGAATATCACCTTTGAGTATCTGTTTTGGCGTGGCTCCGCTTGTAAGCTTTCGAACAGCTTCAACCACCCCTTCGACCTTCCCATTCTACCAGCCTTCTTGAGCTGAGATGAGCGTAAGGTGTCCCAATCGCCCGTGATGCAATACTAAACGAATACTCAGAATCTGCGATTACCGGCGGTGCAGCACTCAGACCAGTTAATGTGGTATCCATGTGGTCTGAGCCTTGGAGATCTCCTTGGTACTGGGACAAGCGGGTTCGCCGTGAAGTGGACTCTTCCTAACAATGTTCATTTCATTGAACGAGAGAGACAAATATACGAACGCCTAGGAAGCTACCATGGCATTCTCAAGTACTACGGTCCCGTAGAGAACGGGATTCTTTTAGAGTTTGCCTACCATGGTTCAATTCGACAGTATCGCATGAATCACGATGAGGCCATTCCGCCTACCACAAAGCTTCGCTGGATTCAACAAGTTACGTCGACTATATGCTTTCTCCATTCCAAAGGCGTTCTTCACAGCGATATCTCCTGTAATAACATCTTCCTCGACCAAAATCTCAACGCGAAGGTTGCGGATTTCGCAGGGTCAGTAATTGATGGAAAGCCGTACTTGAGCTGCTATGAGTCAAGCCATTCGCACCCTAATATTCAGGGCGTCTGTGTCCAAAGTGAGATTTTCGCCCTTGGGTCTACTTTCTACGAGATCGTTACAGGATCTAAGCCGTATTCTGATCTGTCGATTAATGAGATCGAGGAGGCGTATTCCCTAGATAAATTCTCTCGACTCGACGGCTTAGACATCTGTCACTCTATTATCGCAAAGTGCTGGGGAAGGCGTTACACGAGCATGGAGAGTTTATTACGCGATATCAAGACCGAAGGTGAAATAATATTCATGACTAGACTAGCAACATGAAGAATCAATCCATTGCCGTGGCGTTCCCCTACACAACCCTTTCGAAAGCCGTCGTGGTATTTTGCTTGGTACCCGCAGTCATCTGGCTGAGGGCACGAAGACGATGACTCATGACCCTTAGGTCTCAAATCGATTTGGTGGAATTCTTTTTGCTTTGGTTTTAGGCATACCTGTATACACATTCTGTAAGAGGGTTTCCTTGCTCAGCTTCTTCCTGGAAGGCTGGACTTGTCTTGATTGCCTTTTCAATGCCGCAACCGAGCCGGCGCTTTCGCGACGAGAAGAAGGTCTCTACTGTATGTCGTCAACGTTGTCCAATAACAGCAACCACCTCCGTTCGCCTCATCCCGCAGCCAGTCGCTGACCAGCCGTGACACGTTCGCCCTCGAGTCGCTCCTCACTAGCAGCTGCAGCTGATCTGCCATGTCTCTGCCAACGCTGTTGCAGTGTGGGTAACGGGACACGCTGGTAGGTCTTGGCGGGGAAGGTAAGGTGACGTTGGTGCAGCGGTTTTTACCTCCTCCACGCTGCAGCATTGACGGATCACACCAAACCGCAGCTCGCTATACAGCACGCGCACAGCACCCGCGATACAAGCCCACGCACGTTCGTCTTCTGGCTGCACACTAGAACCCGCTCGGTTCGTGGAAGGTTTCTTGGATGATTCACAAGATTTTGAGAAACGGCCGACATCTAGTTGCCAATCATCTTTAATCTGTCCATCGTACTACGGAGGCCCCCTGCCCAGCGCCTGTACCGGCCCTCTCTTACTGGCACCTCGTTCCTTCTTAATCCTACCTAATGTATGATGAGACGACCGTTCTCACATCTTCCATGAAGCTGTTCCTGCCCATCCATAACGCAGCACCAAGATCACACGAGTCCTCCGGTTCCTCCCTATTCAAACCTTCCCGCTCGTTCAACCCTGCATGCAAACCCCCTCCTTTCGATCGACTCCGCGCACTAGATATCTATGGGCTCCAATTCTCGAGCTTGTTGTTTGAAACCTTCGGCGCGTTACATGGTAAGAAGCCCGAGAGCGTTGTGATGGTGCGTCGCACAGGTGTCGACGCGGTAGCCCCAGGCGTGTAGCATATCATCAGTAGTGCCCGGCAGGAGGCGCTGAGGCGAGATGGTGGCACCAGACGTTTGCTTCGGGTTGACGAGCTGCACGCCGTATTAGACCAATTGCGACAGGGATAATGTGGCAATGCGTTTGTACACTTCGTTCGGGGAGCGATCCACAACGGCGGTTGAGGTGCCGTAGCGATATGTCGGGGACGTCCCTCTCGTGGGATGACATTGAGTCGTGGTGCGGCGTCATGAGTCTAGGCATACCGCCGAGAAGACAGGAGATGCCCATCCGTTACTCATTGGAGATTCTGCGGTACGAATGTGTCACAGTCATGCATGCCTGTCAGGTGCGGCATACCAAATTGCTGCTGACCGCCAGCAATGCCACCGTACATGTACTACATGTTAGGAACCCATAATTGATCTTCGCGAAGCGGGAGGCTGCCGTACGATCCGTGGACGTTCATGGTTGCCATGCCCTTTGCCAGACCTCCCATGTCGTCTTCACGAATGCTGCGAGGCGATGCAATGAGTCTTAGTTTTGTGCTCTCCCTTTGCCGCGCTCACCGCTCATGCCTTGTTTGCTGCGAATCGTGAACGCCACCACCTGCAGTCAATCTCTAGGCGTAGCCGCGCTCTCAGGGCTAATAATAAACCATGAAATCAGCTTTTGCTGATTTGCGCGTTTACTATTCCTCTAGTATCATTTGGTAGTTCCATTGACTAGGATTACCAAAACATCGTGAGGGTGGATGGTTGAAGTGGTACCGAGAAATCGCAACCATGGATACTGCATACTGCGAGGCAACAGAGCTCTGCTGCCTGGATGCAGAATATATCTTCGCCCTTACGGGCATAGTGCGTCGGAAAATACTTCATCATCCATGTCAGGGCTAAAGTCAAAAATGAGAGCAGCGTCAACGCCCTTGCGGTAGGGCGGAGGAAGCATAAACCTGCTTATCGGGCGACGTCACCAAGACCAGTTATCGTCGTACTGACGGGCTGAGGCAGAGTGGATACGATCCACCACCTTCCGTATCCCCCGTCTACAATCCTGGTCTCTGATCCCAGCAACACGCCGACTACGTGTTTTCGACACTAGACCGGCTTTGTAAGACGTTGTAGGTACACAACAGGAGAAGACCTCGCACAAAGAGGTGCACCTGTGAGTTGGATATAGCGAAAGCGTGCAGCTGCATCTTGATTTGTCACGTCGCTGCAATCGCACACAGAGATGACGGGTTCAGCATCACGGCCGAGTCCTCGATGCGATATACTACCGGTAGTGAGAACCTCGAGAAGTCCGTCTTCCCCACACGTGAGGCGAGAAGGCCTTCCACATGGTACACCACAAGAAACCAATAAATCAGCGAAAGCTGATTTGATCGAGTAATAATCATTTTGTTTCGTCCAAAGTCAATTGGCTAGGACCATGGAAGTTCGTGATGGGTCAACAGCGTCAAGATCGGTTTGTTGAAGCGGTACCAATGAATCGCACATGGTACAGGCTGCATGCATTGATCGGGGGGGGCTCGATGTCCGATCGCCTCGTTTACAGCTGATAGATTGCGAGTATGCATGAATGAGCGGGAGGTGATTCTCGAGGACTAACGAACACGGATGCATGGACATGCCATCTGTACAAGGATCTCTGTAACGCGGGGGAAGCACAAGAAGCGGGCCACTTCCCCCACACTACAAGGGTCGATCCTCGAAAAGGTGTGTTGCTTGCTCAGAGATTGCTCGCGCGAAGCCCGAAGAACGTCAGATATTTGCTACTTGAACGCAAGTCGGAACATGCACTGAGCTCTGTCGCAGAATTGTAAGTGAAGTTTCGTTTGTGTTGACATGTCGGGATTGGTACCCGTGGGCGAAATTGTCACCGCGAGCGACTTTGGTAGCCTAGCGAGGTCGTGCTACGCCAGCCAGCGTAGGCCCCGATCCGCCCAAATTAAGTGTTTCATATGAACCGCGGTGAAGGTTGCTGGTAAGATGGTAGAGACGCAGCTCCTTACTTGGGGCTTTCTCTTGGCGAAGGGGAGCCCGCGTGACAGAGCTTTCAATGCACGCTGTCGAGGCAGTGGAAGAAGCAGCCAACAAGGTCTGCACCCAATTTGATCGCCAGCAGGGTGATATTCAGCTCATCAGCAACCTGAACATTATGCACGCTCGTGCAGCCTGTGGCAAGACGGGTAGTAATGGCGTTCTTCCGCGTCGTAGAGCCAGTAGACGGCCATTGACCGTAAGAATATTTGCAGGCCTGCGACGGCTGCAGCGCTCTGCGAAAGCACAGTGCTTCCACCGTGCAACCATCAAAGCGTACATTCTAACTTCCATGCCGCAGGCCGCTCGCCCATGTCAAAATGGACACCGTGCTGCGGACCGCAACTGCGGTTCTCGTGAGGAGCAAATGTCCCTGCAATGAGGCGAGCAAGATGACTTCTCAGCGGCTGGACGTAACATGACAATTCAGACCTGAGTCATGCGGGTACGAGAGCCAAGGGCAGGTGCGGGGCTTTCATGTCAACTAGTTATCGTGTCATTGTGTTATTGTCACACAGAGCGGGCTCAAGCCGGGCGGCCGGGTGCCTATACAAATGCAAAAAGTCCTTCGTGGAAAGCGTAATTGCTGGGGCTTGCCTCAGTCTGCGATGCGCTGTTATGCCCTAACATCGCTCATCTTCTGGCATTATGAACCATGAGCATAGTAGGGAAGGTTATGGATTGGAAGTGTGGGGGTTCGATGTATCCCCACGACCACCTTTGAGTGCGCTGAGGCTGGACAATGGGAGCGGGCCGTGCAACTCACCCCAGGCCTGTTCTGTACGAAAAGCTCGAGCGGGCCGATACATCCGCTGTCGCGTTCGCATTTTCCGCCGATAAAGAGTTGCGTGCACAGTACAGGGCTGGCTTGGTTCGAGCGCGCCGTTAGACGGACGTTGTGTTGCCAATCGATGCTACGGACCCCTCGCCTAACATAACCAGGTATGCGCCCTCTCAGTTTGCGTTCTCTCAATTCAGTGGGGATCAAACATTACTGGACGTCAGATTGCGCAGAAGGGTCACTGATCCCAGACAACCCATTTTTCCTACCAGTTTGGCTTGTTAGTCCCCGGGAAAGTGCCGCTTGCCATGCACCTCATGTGCATGGAGGCCTTTGACCGAGCAGAAGTGTGAGCTTGCACACGTACCATCTACTCCACCGAAATGTGGGCCTATACCTCCTTGTACGATGAAGCCACTTGTTGACCGATGCTCTTCGCGCTGAACACTGCATAACTGTACGTCCAAAGAAGCATTCCTGCCTGCCGTGCAAATGCCTCGCTAGTTCATACCGAGCCGTTTCCCCCACATTAGTTCATTCTTGCGTGGTTGCCCTTTGTAAATGTGACTACTCTTTTATATGCAGGTGCACAGTGATGCTCTTCCCAGTGGCACTGCAGCCGCGCAACCTACGTCGAAGGTTTGAACGACCGGGTCATCTTCCGTCTTCCGCACACGCCCATCTTGCCTGCAGCCAATGTTTTCTGCATGAGGTTGGAGCAATAGCCTTTTTTGCAGAACCTAAAAGGCGCTGTCCCTGCCTTCAAGCTGCTCTTGCACTTCATCATCCTCGCTTCTTCTAAGATATCACTTCTGCTCCCTAACGCGGTTCTTTCCATCGATAGTACCCTCGCCCCCTAGACCAGAATGGCAGCACTCCCAATTCCGTACCACTCCAATCCTGAGAACAGCAACATGAAAATGGAAAATTCACCAACTGATCATACTCTATGGTTTCCTCTGTGAGTTTATCTACCTTTGTCACAGCATGCAGCCACTCATTGTCTCAGGGAGCATCGACCAGCCCTATTACCATCAATTGACGAGTGGTACTCCGACGGTACTAGAACGAGTCGGTCATCGATAACCCCACTTGCACCCCCGTCAACCCCGACGTATACACCTAGCGAAGAGCGACCAGGCCTATTACCATCAATTGACGAGTGGTACTCCGACGGTACTAGAACGAGTCGGTCATCGATAACCCCACTTGCACCCCCGTCAACTCCGACGTATACACGTAGCGAAGACCAACCTCTAGTGGACCCTGTAGGGGACCTCGCGCTCAATAGGCGAGTCACACACAGGCTGCATCAAGTGTCTGAGCACGCACATCACCATCCCTATCTTTCCAGGAAGAACCTTAGCCTGAGAGGGGTCGCGAAGGCGAAGGCGAAAGCGAACCGCGAAACATTGGCTCGGCAGGAGCAGTCTTGGGCCTTCTCCAGGTTATGGCGAGCAATCCTGCTGATCAATCCTGATATTATACGACAGGGCGTCACCAAGGATGGCGCAAAGGGACTAAGGCCTCTCAAACGCAACAACATTGACGAAGGAATCAAACAAGCGGGTCTTCAACCTAACCAGATCAACAAGGATCAGACCGTCGATCTGGCTGCAATCATGATTAGCCAGTTCCGCGACATTATCCTGGGCCAGATTGAAAAGTCACGACTTGCAGGGCAGGATGCAGATGCCGATCATCTGGAAAGGGAGTACCGAGCTGTTGGCACCTACCTGAGGCGCTCGTTGGACTGAATTCACGATGGTGATGCCGCGTCCACAGCAGCAATGCCCGGCGATTCCTCGCAGCATCCTCAACATTTGACTCCTTCTTTTCCTTCAGGGTATTCTTGGTCAGATCATTGAATCATGTTGTATATCTACCATATATTTCTTACGTCTTGTGTTCTCTTGCTTACGGCCGGTATGATCCAGTAGTCTTGTCGCTTGTTGCACTCATTACCGCAGCATTTTATAACGGCCTTACGTAGTTGAGTTTCCATATCCATAGCCCCATAATGACAAATTCTATTTGGTAATGGCAAACGGCTCTGAAAACCGCCCATGGCGAACACTGCAGAATGCTCACTTGACGTGATACAACACATTCGTCTTCTTGATATCGTGCCATTTGTGTCAGTGGCCGAAGAAGTACAAGTTAGCTCGTCTTGTGGCTCGTCGGTCAGTCCACGAAATACGAAGCTGGCACATGCAGGTCATATGGAGGTCATAATAATAAACCATGAAATCAGCTTTTGCTGATTTGCGCGTTTACTATTCCTCTAGTATCATTTGGTAGTTCCATTGACTAGGATTACCAAAACATCGTGAGGGCCAACACCGTCACGCTTGGATGGTTGAAGTGGTACCGAGAAAGGAGGTCATAGATGGGAAGATTGTAAATTCTGCACGCCACTCGTCAATCACCGATCACCAGCTAGTGCAGGAAATTGTAACGCTTCCAAACGCGAATCATCCCTACACATGCGTATTGATGGTGACCAGTCTGCCTTCCAATGTAATTGAAGAAAATGCCTGCTGTTCCCCCCCTAGTAAGCCCGTCCTTGATCTGGATATCTTCATCTGTCTATATATCTTCTATATAATAAATAGAGTAAATCGGTCTCAACAACAAGAAACCAATAAATCAGCGAAAGCTGATTTGATCGAGTAATAATCATTTTGTTTCGTCCAAAGTCAATTGGCTAGGACCATGGAAGTTCGTGATGGGTCAACAGCGTCAAGATCGGTTTGTTGAAGCGGTACTGATGAATCGTAGCTATAGGAACTGCAATGCAGCAGATACTGCTGCCTTTGTGCAGGTTATATTATGCCAACTGTGGGCATACTTTATCAAGCTAATCTGATTCGAATCCAACTCCGTCCACGATGCAAGGTTGCACAATATTCTCAAAGCAACAAGCTGCTTACATTTAACAGCCTTGGACGACCTAGTCTGGGGTAATTGTTTCCCAAGCCTGGAATCTGACCATATGAAATGTATCCAAGTGGATGCAGCCACCTATACTACCAAATCCTGCAGATCCCTTCGCGCATTGGGATCCATGTTCGTCGCCGCAAATCTGATCCGGATATCGAGCAGAACCAGAGGAGCAATACGCACGAGAACAGGGCGAACTGATCAGAGAGGATTACAAAGAGTGTAAGAGCATAGTACAGGAATAGCGCAAATCATACTTATCAGCAAGGATACATCAGCTTGTCTAGGATATTGAGAAGGCCGGGGTCGTCAACTTTATGCGTCAGCTTGCCACTCCAGTAGCGGCATAAGGTGCGATCATCCATGGTGGAGCGGCTCGAACCTGGCACATCGCCATAACGGGGGTTGATAATTCATTAAGGAATTCATTCATTAGTAATTGGTCTCAAGATCTAAGGACCTGCACGCCTTGTTTTTAGTATCGTACGACGCGTAAAAATCGCCTCTAACTTTATTTTACCCTCCGATTAGGGGTTTTTGGCTTGTAGGAGGCGCTATCGCCTTGCAAAGTTGATACTTTTCGTCCGTGCATGCTCGCTAACGCTCTCGCGAACTTCTTCTACAAGTCTTGGCGGACTTTTGGTGTTGTCCTTTATTACTGCTGGCCTATCTGCTGGCCTATCTGCTGACCTATCTGCTGACCCTATCTGCCACCGCTGGCCCTATCCATCACCTCTTAGCAAATCACCCCTAGCCCTATCCGCTGGCATTTCCTTTAAACGAGTCTTATCGACATACTACAAACTACTAGTGTAAGTCCATAAACTTCACTCACACATATCTAGGTCTTGTTTTGCCAAAGAAAGAGTCAGGCGGTTTGTGCCCATAAAGGTTGGGATGGTAACAAAGGGTGAGTACGTGCATCCCTCGTACTCGGCGGTCTGGAGAAGGTTAAAGCTTGTCTTGAAAAGGATTAGCGCCAAAGCTAACCAAAAACAGGCAAGGCGCGCTTGGCGCTGGCGCAAGGCTCTAACGAAGATCGAAGTTCGAAGTTTGGTTCACTCAACCCAACAACAAAGTTGAAGTCTAGTTGAGGCCATAGTGTCAAGAATGCGGGTGATAAGAGACGTTCGCAGATGGGTAGCGGCCACCTGCGTCGTCTCATCTCATCGCATCTCGACACTGAGCCCTCATTCAGACTGAATTCTGCAATGTCGCACATCAAGAAAGCCCTTGCAACTCTTTTCAGGAGAGGTATGT
This sequence comes from Paracamarosporium sp. OC-R06-R3, assembly GCA_019828545.1. NCBI lineage: Eukaryota > Fungi > Ascomycota > Dothideomycetes > Pleosporales > Didymosphaeriaceae > Paracamarosporium > Paracamarosporium sp. OC-R06-R3. The sequence continues at coordinate 95,486 of JACVRA010000509.1, read as the reverse complement.
CGCTCTGGAATGATGACTGCTCACGCTCACGAATCTTTACCAGCTGCTCTAGTCGTCCCTGCCAATGACAGGGATATCACGATTGACTTCGACCTCGACCTCGACACGTCGGCCACGACGACCTCGGCCTGTCCTGCCGTTGCTGTCCACCTTGTGGGCAAAGAAGCCGCAGCCCTCAAGGATGCGATGCTGTATGGGCAGCGCGTGCGCGCCGAGCTGGCCACTCGGCCCGCAAGCAGCATGCGCACTCACACATAAGTGACCAAAATAACGGACTCAGGGGTGTGTAGGCTACCCGTAGTGGTGTATATGCAAAGGATACGCACGGATCCTGGGTGTCGCTGCAGAGGCTTTGAGGGAAGCCAATGATTAGCACAACCATTACTACATTTAATGTTATCTTTCGCGTTATGTGGGTGCTTGAGAATTCCCGCATGACACCGAGATGAAAGGGGACTGATGCGTGCCATTGGATTTTTGCATGGTGAGTGCAAGGCGCTCTATGCGAAAAGCAATGATCAACGACATTTCGCACCTCGCGATACTCTGTGAGGCAATGGCTGGTCATCACCACGAAAAACCTGCGCGCAAGCGCGATGGCTTATAATGTTCGCGTTGCAGAATTTGTCAATGCCTACACCATCACGCCTCAATTGTTTATCACTATCTTAACGTATATCCATTCGTGGCGAAACAACCATCGTAACGAAACATTCTCTCGGTACTTAGACTTTAGAACTGAGTATTTCTGTCAGCCTTGTTCCATTTCGAGCTAGATTACAGCATTATATACTTTAACATCGTGCCATCTGAATGAGACTTATTAACTATATTATTACAATCGTTCAGAAGTCTCCCGTCATTAGTTACACAGGTATACCCGTTGCAGCCAAATTAATAGCTATTCTCTACTAGCTACTAAAAGCTTTGTATGGGATTATTAAAGTCCAAATCCTTGCTCTAGTAGTTTGAGAACTTAAATCCATTCTTACAATGCTGATCCTAGCGATGAGGCTGCAATTGACGTCCAGAATGTGCAGATCGCCACCCCTTGTCGGTACCTTAGACTTGAAGGAGCCAATCGGGCACTTTATATATTACGACGTGCATAGACCTGCTGTGCGAATTGACTAGTCTACAAACAGTTACCCCATCCTACTGAGCGAGCGATGATTGAACCTTCTTGAGCTGCCTTACGTGCCGGAACAAAGACCTTGTGTCCGGCAGAGACTATTTATAGTGAAAGCTTGGCGCCACTGACTTAAGACTGTAGACGACCTGCATGCGCCAGACAAGCTCTAAATCAGACTTTATTATCACGGCCTACAATTGTTGACACAGCTTTTGCTCACATAATTTACAACTATAGGTACTTACAAGCGCATGTCCTTGAACTTGGTAGATAACTTAACGTCTGCCTATTCTTCTTCCTATTGGTTCAGGACCGACAGGGAAGACATAGAGTTAGGATGACTAGCTTTAAGCACTTCTTCCCGCCGCTGCACACACTGCTGCATTAATCTTATAGCTTCTACACTCCGGCCGAGTGACTTCCATGTGAAAGCTAGGTTGTGTATGCTGGTTAGCGTGGAAGGATGGTCTGCTCCAAGCTTCGTCTTGCTCGTCTCCATCACTTGTGCCTCTAGCTTCTCCGCCTCCTCCCATCGGCCTTGGTTCCAGTATGTCGACGCGAGGTTGGCCATGCTGGTCAGCGTGGAGGGATGGTCTGCTCCGAGCTTCGTCTTGCGAATCTCCATCACCTGCACTCTTAGTTTCTCCGCTTCATCCCACCGTCCCGCAAGTGAGTAGGCATCCGCTACCATCGCCATGCTCCATATAGTATCCTCATGCTCTCGCCCTAAAACCTTCTTCCGTGCCTTCAATGACTGTATTGCTAGCGTCTCTGCTTCACCTGCACTTCCTTTGCCCTCTGCACACCATGCTGCACGATACAGCAATGTAGCCCACTGCACTAGTAAAGATACCGCTTCTGGCTTGTGACCAGACGCCGCCTTAGCGTGCGCGAATAGCACCTGACACGCTGTCCAATTCTCATACTCCCCTGTAGGGAACGCCTCGCAAAGGTTGTTGATAAATTGGTCTTTGTAGCGTCCTAATCTTCCGTTCGCCGCAAGCCACGTACGCATCGATAGTTGCACTAGGGCGTGCATCTCAAAAATTGTGCTGTCAGTGTTAACAGAGATGAAGCTGAAGTTGCGTAGGGCTGTGACGTCTTCCAAAAATGTATCATCTTCGGAGTCGTTGTCCTTAGAGTCACTGTCCTCAGAGTCGTTGTCCTCAGAGTTGTTGTCTTCAGAGGCATCCGCAGAGTCGTTCCTAAGTTCATCTTCTACGTCGATCTCAAATTCGCCAAGCTGCCCCTCAACGTCGCCATCATTCACGCTCTTGTCGTGCCCATTGCGACCTGCCCTAGCCTCATCGATTTTGCGATTGAATTTGCCCTCTTGATCCTCGGCTTGCGTCTGTAGTACATTCTTGGGAATCCCCTGGCGGTCGAAGAAGCTCATCAATGATAGCAAGTCTGCTGCCGACGGCCGTGTCTGCTGTATGTACTCGAACGAGATCTGCCACGTCATGATGATTGAGTTCTTCGCCTCCCGATCGCGTCGCAGATGGTCTTTGTCGTAGCTGAGAAGGCTCGTCCGCTTGCGCTCGCTCTTCCTAAACTGATCAAGGTACTGCGCTACGGAGCACAGCGGCGCTCTCTGCGAGATATATGCAGCAGCTTGAACCAAGGCAAGCGGCATGTGTTCAAGTACTGTAGCGAGCTCAGTGAGCTCGGCAGTACCACTGTCAGCCGCTGGCACTCCGAGCTTCTTTGCGAGCAGAGACCGCGCCTGTGGTGCACTCATCGGATCGAGCGGGATAATGTCGCGCTGTTCTACCAGCTGCAAGGCGGCTTCTTTGTTCCGCGTTGTCACAAGAATAGATCCATGCTCGCAGCTTGGAAGGTATTCGTGCAACGGTTTCGCTATCGTCTTAGAGCTAGTACCTTGGACATCGAGCAGAAAGCCAGCATCGTCGACGTTGTCCAATACGAGCAGCCACCGCTCGTTGGTGTCGCACATCCAGTCGTGCACCAGCTTAAAGATGTTAACCTGCGGATCTTGTCGCCTTTCGATCTTGATACGGTCAGCGATGTCGTGGAAGCTCTGCTCGAGCCGGGCGGTGCTGCTGGCATGCGCCCATAGTACCCACATCCCTGGCGATGTTTCATGCGTGCGGTAGCAGTGCTCTATGGCCAGCTGCGACTTGCTGTTCCCTTGTTAGACGAGGTGCGACCGCCGACCTAAGGAACTGCTAGAAAACCTACCCCACACCTCCAACACCAACCAGCGCCACCCGGGACGCTGGCGCAGAGCATCGTTCCTTCAGCTCGTCGAGCAGCGTCCCGCGATCAACAAAGTCGGGGTCACGGCGGAAAGGGATCACATAGGATGGGCGAGTGGTTTGCAGTCGTTCTGCGAAAGATTCATTAGCAACCTGTAGCCACACATAGCTGTTAGTGCCCACTTACGCATGTTGTGGCTGCCGCTGCTTGTCTGCGCAGTTTCTAATTCTTGTTGTTCTCGAATCTCCTTCCTAAGCCGCTTCATTGCGTGCTCTTCCCCTTCTCCACGTATTATTGGCAGGAACACTCCAAAAATGCCAAGCAAACAGTATGCTCGGTCTTCCTTCACACTCGTTATACGCGAAGTCACCCAGCTCATACGCTCCTCAACGCTAAACTCAGCAAGGTTATGTCCTCTTAAAGCCCTTATAGGTATTCTAGTGATGTCGTGTATTTGGTGTTCTAGGGTTATCTTACTGCCCAGACGCTTGCCCTCCCTAGAAAAGAATTCAACACTGCCCGGTGCCATGAGCTCTTGTAACGTCCATCCGCGTGTGAACCATCGACTGCGGCGAAAAGCGTCTGCCCATGTTATTAGAAAGGCCGCGGGGTCGTAATCGCCCACAGAAACGTCTAAGAGGTATACATAGCACTTAGATGAGCGCTAGTACCATCTAAACATGTAGTTAATTGCTGTATCTAACTCGCCGATGTTTGTTTTGTCGATGCAGCAGGTGTCAACCCAGAAATACTGCAGCTTGTCTGCTGCTGCTCGTTCACCGCAGAAACGGATCTTCTCGAACCCCGTCTTGTCTCTGCCTGCACCAGCAATAAGCTCCTGGTATGAGACTTCTTGACCTTCCTCCCAGGTATGCGAAAGGATGGCGTACGGGGGCGGATCGTCATGGTCGAAGTAGGTCAGCTCGTAGGTGCCGCCTGGCAGGCGCTGGAGCAGACGCATCGCGGCAGACGCATGCTCTGTAGACGCGAGGGCCGTTGGCAAACGCTGGCGGCGGTGTAGGAGACGAATGCAAGTGCATGGCTGCTTTCAAATGATCAGGCTGAGCGCTTGAGGCTGTGAGCCAGCTCCGCATGACTGCAGCCTCGCGCTTCAATCCCCGCTTCAGCTATCTGATCACGTGATGTAACAAGGAACTGGGGCCGAATCATCTTGGCGAAGAGGTCAGATTACCTGCATTGATTCCATCGCCTACTGTATGCTGGTGATGCTCGAAGAAGGACCGAGCTCCTGCCTGCAACCGCTAGTGCCCTCCTAGAATGAGATGGAACCGAGCAGAAGCGGACTAAAAATAGAAAAGTATCACATTGATGGCTGACGTTCTAGTCTGCCGGGACGCTAGTGGATCGGGCGTACCGTCGTTCTAAAATACATGACATAATGCAGCCCCTGCCGCTAATCCCTTGCGCTCAAAACCACTGCTATCCTTCGGAGCTCTCGGACTTTGCGACCTAGGGCGTTCAGCTCTGCAAACTTTGTAAGGATAGACTTTCTAAGTTTCTATACCTTGCTGTGCCTCTGAATTTGAATATTTCTTTGACATGTTCCCTAGACGGGACTTCGAACTTGGGACGCGACAAGTCGCCATAAACAGAGCGATTGACAGCACGCTCACAACATGGTATCTCCCTAGGATGGCTGGTGTAGAGTAGAAAGTGCGGGCTATTAACTGTATAGACAGGCTTTATAGGTCCAGGATCTTACGAATAAATCTGTGAATTACACTAGTAGAGGGTTGTGTTTCGGCACAATGGGTGTTTCGTGAGAGATGGACGTACGTTATGTGGTTTGGTGAGCGTGTACAATACGTAGTGTAGCCAATTTTCAGCGGACTGGTCAAGATTCGGGCACGGCACAGTATCTCGTAAGGAACCATGAGTTTCCATCAGCTCGCTCTACAAGGGTGACCTTTACAAAGACATGAGCCCAGCGAGCAGCGCCATCGGTCTACTTGGATCGTGTTGACAAATTATCCGGCCATGGGTCTGTGTCTTTTGCCTGGCAACTGACAACGCAAATTCATGTGATTCGTCTACCTGAGCACTCTAAATCGATAGCAGCAAAGTACTGCCCGTCCTTGAAACACTCCTGAATTGCACGAACATAATCCTCCTCCTGTTCAGTCCAGTCTCTTAACTGATTCTTCTTAAAAGCATTCACCCTTTCCAACTCTTTATCATATACGTCCTTATGAGTAGGTTTTGCTATCCAACTCAGAACAAGACATCATAGATTCTGTATAGATACATACCGTTATAGCTTAGAATGATGAGCGCTGCTTTGAGCCTAAAGCCAGGTCGCTGGGTCCAAACTTGTCCCAACAACAACTTGTAAAGACGCATCAGGTCCCTGTACTGACGTTTGAGATCTTCGAGCTCCTCGCGCTTTTTAAGTTGCAGAGTAGAAGCATCTCGCTCAATGCTTGCTAACAACAATCTTTGTAGTTCTGTAAGAGGGTTTCCTTGCTCAGCTTCTTCCTGGAAGGCTGGACTTGTCTTAATTGCCTTTTTAATGTCGCAACTGAGCTAATCCAAGATCTTATTCCGTTTGCAGCCTCGTAAGATAAGGCCTGGGCTAGGGATAACTCTGGGGCTGGATGGTAGAATAAGGTATTGATGTTCGTCCGTCGATTTAATATAGATATGGAACAGTTTACTTGTAAGCCGTTTGACTTTATTGTTCGTAACTTCTAGGCTCATTATGCAGCCTATTTTGTGCCTAAAAGACGAGGTATTGAGGAAGGACATCGTAATAGCTGCAGTCCATGTACCATGGTTGCTTTGCAGTCTCCTAATAGCGCCTGCGGTAAATAGAGGAAGCATAGTTGCAACCCTTAGGATAGGAGGGTTTCCTAAGTTGAAGTGAGTGGCACTTTGGCATATATTGGTGTATATGTAAGTATTATTCACCGGCGTAGAGAAGTTCTGAATAGTTGTGGCCAGTGGACTACCGTTCCCGTCCGCTATTCCTTTTGGGGTCAGAAACTACTACACGGAAGGTGAAAATGCTCACGTCGTCTCTTTTGTGATGCTCCTATGAGATTAGTTTGAATTAGCTTGATCGCCTTGTTGAACACGTCTTGGAATTTGGTTTGAACAGCAGGGGGAATTGCTTCCCGCACTTCTTGCGTTAAAACCTGACGGCTTTTAGTTGGGATCCTATTAACAGCCTTGAGCATTTGATTGTGGGCGGCCTGGCTATTAAAGTGGACTGCGCTTTTCGTAGTACGTTTCGTTAGGAAGTGCACAAACTAGGCTGAGGATCCACCGGTGTCTAGAAATAGTCTTTCTGTGCATGTTTTTTGGGACAAAGCAGGCGAGGTTTAGGCAATTAGGAGAATAAGTAAGGCAATTAAGAAATAAGTAAGGCAATTAAGAAATAAGTAAGGCAATTAAGAAATAAGTAAGGCAATTAAGAAATAAGTAAGGCAATTAAGAAATAAGTAAGGCAATTAGGAAACAAGCAAGGCAGTTAAGAGACAAGCGAGGCAATTAGGAGAACAAGCAAGGCAATTAGACAACAAACAAGGCAATTAAAGGAATAAGCAGGCGTAAGTGTATTAGTAGCAGGTTGGGCGTACAAGGCAGGGGACAAAGCAGGCAAGGTTTAGGCAATTAGGAAAATAAGGCAATTAGGAGAATAAGGCAATTAGGAGAATAAGCGAGGCAATTGCTTTATCTCGAACTCGAACTTTGTGCCAAAGGCCTCCACGGCCTGAGTATGAGAATATGTATTGACAAGTTCAGCGGCAGAGAGTGAAAGGGACGATGTGCTCTGTGACGGCTGGAGCTGGGGAGAATTCGGGCTTTTGGAAAGCGAAGTGGAGAGCTTTCGTGGGTGCTTCCGTGGTCGAGATGACAGCTTGGACTCGACCCTCTTCCTCTTTGCGCGAGCGTGATGGGGCGTGCTTGCATTGGCCTGAAACAAGGAAGGCGCTTCGACATGCGATCGCTTCAGTATTACAACCTTGACATGATCAGCGTGTTATCTCTGGCAGAGGGAGCGATTTTGCAAGATTACCTCGGCCTCGGTGATGGAATCATACTAACGTTAAGAGAGTTTATAGCAAAGGCACTCCATTCCGAGAAGATCTTTAGGGCGGGGCAAGCCGAGTTTTTGCCACCGTCTTAAGCGTGCCATGTCTGTATCAGTTTTATACATCGTACAAAGAAATGTTGGCTAACGCCCTGCATGCACATCCAAGAATTCATTTTAAAAACCAATATGCTCTCGATCGAACAAGCAGTCAAACGTTTTCGAGAAACGCTTCGCTCACTTGAAAATGAATGCGATAAGTTTGCTGCGTGTGTGGCTATGCGCGACGAACTTTTACGCGACCGGGTGAAGATGTGGATATGTTTCTCACGAATTGAAGAAGTTACGATGAATGAATGCATTCAATACAAACAGAACAGGGGGCGATGGCTGAATTGTACCGACGCAGATGCAGAGCGGTGGAAGTGCTTCACAAGCAATGCTACAGACCTTACATCAGATCTGAAGAGGGAGTGTCTAGCTCCCTTGACCAGAGTGAGCGGATTTTGGGGTCGTGAAAAGGTCAAGCACTATATGTAGGCTACTATGGGCGAGAAATTCTGCAAATTGCTAGGTACTGCTGCGTACCGCATCCCGAATTGGACAGAGGCTTCGATCAAGTTGAACCAGTCAATCTTGCGAAGGATTCAGTCTCAACAGCCGATTCGAGACTCCGCCAACCCTGTCAGCCAAATCGACCTGATCACCTTGGGCGCGTGGTGGGCCAATTGATCGACGAGCACAGACGCGTCATTGGACCGTGCTAGGCATCAGTGCGGCCAACATACCTTTGGACCGTCACACTAACTTCCCACAATGATATAGTGTCTCTACACCATGCTGAGATTTGGTCAACGCGCATGTACTCGCTTCAAATTTCCCTCTCACCTGTCCCGAATTTCGCGCTTCCAGAGTACGAAAATGAATGCCAGCGAGCTCTTCGAGGAGGAGCGCCTTCCATGGTACCCTTCAAAGTCTGATCATCCATGCACAGAGAACGAGACGCTGGCTTCGTCGCTGTCAAGATTTGTACCCGAGATGCCGAAAAGACCCCACAGCTCAATCGAGAGCTAGATTTCTACGAGCATGTTAGTTCTATGCAATCACAGCATCGCGGCCAAGCATACATCCGCGGACTGTATGGCGAATTTGAGCTCGACGGTCCGGCTGGCAAACATTTGTGCTTTGTTCATCCACCCATGCACATGACTATTCGACAGCTCCAGTATTACAACCCAGCACACAAGCTCGACGTTCCGCTTCTGAAGTGTATGCTAGCCAATGTGCTAAAGGCGCTGTCGTTCTTACACGACGAGGCCAAGGTCGTACATACAGGTACGGCAAGATGATGTAATATGATTAAATCAACTGACAAGTTAGACGTCAATCCTGGAAATATCATGCTGACTGTGGATGATGACACTATTCTGGAAAACTTCGAGAAAGCTGAAGCAGAGAACCCGTCAGCATCCAAAGTGATTGACGACACACGCACCATTTACAGTTCCCGTAAGCTTCCCCATCCTACGGGTGATCTTTGGGGCCAACCAGTTCTCTGTGACTTTGGAGAAGCACGGATAGGAGATTCCCACTCTGGCTTAATTCAGCCTGAGCTATACCGTGCACCAGAGATAATTTTCGAGATGGAGTGGGGCCCTAAGGTGGACATTTGGAGTGTCGCCACGTATAAGGAAGTCTCAATGACTTACTCTTGATTAGGTGTGGGACTTGTTTGAAGATGAGCATCTATTCGACGCCCGTGACAACGAGGGCAACCCATCAGAGACGCATCATGTTTCCGAAATGGTTGCATACCTTGGAATGCCTCCGCTTGAGTACACGCAAAGCAGCCATATGACAAAGAAGGTCTTCGACAAGCAAGGTTAGTCATTGAGATGGTCCCGACATGAACTCTGCTAAGTTCAATAGGACACTGGACGGGTGGCTCCAAGAGTGTAACGATTCCTAAGATGTCACTCGAAGAAAGAGTGTCGGTGCTTGAAGGGGAGGAAAAGGAATTGTTTCTCGATTTCATACGCTCGATGCTCAGATGGCGGCCGGAAGACAGGAAATCGGCGACTGAACTCCTGAAGTACCCATGGATGGCCGACACTATGTATTTACATAGGTTGCGAGAGCGGATGTAAAGGAGCATGTGCCCTCGGAGCGAAAGAGGGGAACGTAAAAACTCATGGTTGGCGTCCAATCCGTGAAGCAACAGGCGGCATGTCAGGCGCGGCCGCAGCCCATGTCGTCTGCCCCACTGCCGGTCTCGTCAGGTCACCTGGGTGACGCTGCATTTTCAATAGCACGCGCTACTGGTGGGGCACAATTTCGCCTGACCAGGTCAAACCAAAACACGAACAAGGCGCCGTCCTCTGCTTGGCGGCATATGTCTCTCTCATCGGCGTAGCTTCCTACTTTCTCCTCTGCCTTGTACGCCTGGAGGCGTGAGGGTGTGTGTTGACGGCAGCGCGTCAGGCACAAGAGGCAGCAAAGGATGTTGAGGAGGCAGAGTTAGTCAAAACAATAGGCAGGCACAGCAGGCGTACAAGGCGTGAGGGCGTTGGCAGTGGGTCAGGCGTAAGGCAATTAGGAGAACAAGTAGGCGTGGTAGGCGTATAAAGCGGGAGGCGTAAAAGGCAACGAGGTGGAGTCGATTGGGGTCGTCCTCGTCGAGCAAGTGCTGCAAAGACCTGCGGCACGGCAAAAAAGATGGGGCGGGGCGGGGCGGGGCGGGGCGGGCATGGCACCCGGCGCTCCGCTCCGCCCCAAGGCGATAAGGCGTAGAAGGCAGAGGAGAAAGCAGGCAAGGTACAGGCAATTAGGAGAATGAGTAGGCGTGAGCAGGCGTACAAGGCGTGAGTGTGTTAGCAGCAGGTTGGGCCAGGGGACAAAGCAGGCGAGGTGTAGGCAATTTGGAGAACAAGCGAGGCAATTAGGAGACAAGCGAGGCAATTAGGAGAACAAGCAGGCGTGAGTAGGCGTGAGGCGTAGAAGGCAGAGGAGAAAGCAGGCGAGGTTTAGGCAATTAGGAGAATAAGTAAGGCAACTAGGAGAACAAGCGAGGCAATTAGGAGAACAAATAAGGCAATAAGTCTGCCTAACTTACAGAAAAGTCGGTAGCAGCCGAGTTTGCAGGGCTTCGAATGCACGTACCACCAGGTTTCACTGAAGCGCCTCTCCTCTCCTCATCGTAAGAACGGCTTCTCCTCGCCGTGAACCACGCACCCACCTATCCCCATCTCCTGCAGAGGCCACAGTCTGAAGCTGTGGTGCCCCACGTTTCGCTGATCCTTTGTGTCGCTAGGTTTACTGAAGCCCTCGAAGCAAACAGCGCGTCTCCTGTCCAGCTCGTAGCAACCGCATCGTCTCCCCGTGAACCACGCACCCGCCCACCCATAACCTTCTCTGCAGAGGGGCCGTAGTCTGAAGCCTTGATTCCACGCGCTCCACAGCTTCGCCAAGCCACCAGATTCACCGAAGCCTTTGAAGCAAACAGCGCGTCCCCCGTCCAGCTCGTAGCAACGGCATCGTCTCCCCGTGAACCACGCACCCGCCCACATATAACCTTCTCTGCAGAGGGGCCGTAGTCTGAAGCTTTGGTGCCGCCAGGTTCACTGGAGACTTGGAAGCAAGTAAGCCGCGCACCTCGTTGAGCTTGTAAGCACGGCGCAGGACCTCCATGTGCGTATCATCATGCGACATAGTTGTAGAGGTAGGATATTCACACCTAAGGGACGAGGTGGTTTGCCAAGATCCTCAATCCGCCAAGCTTTACCTCGATTCTCCTCAATCTGGCTATCTGTGCAAGCAGCTCGCACTCTACCATGAAGCGCTATCCCCAAAATGTCCCTTCGATTTAGCCACGACGATACAGTACTCAGAGCAAGAGCAATGGGGAATAGTGGCGAGAGAACGAATACCAAAAGGGCCCGTGCCATATCTTCGGGGAGCCAATGTGGACGTCACTAATGTAACCGGCGCATTGGAGGAGTGTCTCCAATTCGGTCGCATGGACGGGCCCTGCGGAACCCCATACGTCGTTGTTGGATCTCCGCGATTCCTGAATCATAGATGCATTCCCAACGCCAGGCTGGAAGTACATGGCGCTTACACTGTTGTCATTGCACTTGATGCCATCGAAAAAGGGACGGAGATAACAATCTACTATGGCAAGGATTATTTTGGCCGAGGAAACGCAGCCTGTTCATGTTTGGCATGTAAGCCACAAAGCAGTTCAAATCATCAGCCTCGATTTTGGCCTCAACGTGAGCTTCTGCGGGCGCAACCTTTGGCCAAGGAACGGGGACAAGCCATCACTTCATTTGGATCGATGCGGTCAGGCCCTTGCCAGCGGTTCTACCGGTCTGCGATATCGCGGCTAACATCTTCTCGATCAGAGCATGTTAATGGGGATAGCTTCGACTGGCTATCTGACCCCCTCTTCATCGAACCTACTGATCAGGCTGTAGAGGTTTTCGAAAACGCACCTGATGTCTTACTCGTGGTCACCACAGCCGATCAATTCCGACGTCTGATAGATGCCAACATGGTTGCGACGTACTTCCTCCTCGTGGATCTTAACCACGATGCCGAGCAGGAGAGAGCGGAGCTTGCCGCTTTCATGAAGGAATTAGAACTCTTCTCTCTCGATGCCTCATTTACAGTGCAACACCCGGAGAACAATTTCTCTGTGTCGGCAAAGCAAGTCTGGGAGAGATTTCAGGGCTCATTCTTTGGGCAAAAGCCGCCAAACTTTGTCGGACTATCGAAGTCGCATAACGAGCTACCTTGGAACCTTCTGGACGTGGATCTCAGATCGATCCTAGGGCCTCGAAACTTTCCGATTAACGGCATACATCGCTTTGATGTGCTGAGTCGTGCGGTTCGATCCGTCGATAGCGCAAGGCATAGAAGTGTGGAGAAAAGAGTTGGCCAATCAAAGAATTATGACCTGGCAGACGCGGCAGGCTGCCTTGGGTTCGCTATCGCAGGTGAACAAGGGACCGAATCATCCGAGCATCTCGATTTGTGGCCCAATACTTTGGTTCAGGCCTCTTGTGGGGGAAAGGGATGGTGTGTCAATACCGAAGTCTTAAGCAGCGCCCAGGAAGACCATTTTGCAGCCTATGGGACTATAGACTGTGATATGAAGATGGTGCCGCTGGTTGCCGGATCTGGTTTCGTGATGATAGGCGGTACAAAGGTACTACCAATTCATCGGGTTATCGGCCTGCAGCACTTCCTTGGGACTGGCTTAATGTTCATGGATGCGGAGACACCTGGAGACCTAAAGGGCATTCGGTATAGGTGGACACATCCGCTCACAATCAACGAGCACCTTCCTCGGGATGGGCCAAGATTGTTGAAGGAGCTTGGTCGTATCAACAGATACTAGAGCCAGAATCTTGAGGAAGTTGAGCCTGATATCAAGGAAGTGCTGAGCTGTACGTGTACAGGCAAATGTACAAATTGTGTTTGCATGGAGTCAACAGTGCAAAGACTCGCAGGCTGCACCGCATACTGTGCATGCGACTGCGAGGGTACGAGCTTGGACGGCGCATAGAACGCCAGCGTTTCACCTATCAGCGACATCTGTAAGACATCACTCTCTTCCGCTACTATCGTCTTTACTTCATGATAGACGTAAAAATCTCGACTTGTCCAGCTACTCCTTTGAAACCTGGTCGTTTTCGTGGTCTGATCTGGAATTTCTGAGTGGTTTTAACGGTTGAGTGTACTATCGCACGCTTCACCGATGTGTCTTTTAAGGCAAAGCTGGTCGGCCACGCGTGGCCAACGGAAGGCGTTGGGCGCTGGTCGGGCAAGGCAGCGCAATCACTCCGGCCCAAGAAGACTGGGGAGGAAACGATGCTTGCCAGCACAGCCGCATCTATTACGACAGACCTGTCCTTCCCAGGCTCGGTTCCGTGTTCTTCATCGAGGTGAAACAGTTTTTCGATAAGATCCTGAGCCACATACGCTCGCCTTTTCAGGCTACACTTCGCGTTAGTCTGGGCGCAGCGTTCAAAAGGATTTCGGCGTCTACTTCTTTCTCTGTCCGAGATTGAGATCAGGGAAAATCGCTTTGACGAAGCCCACCGACTACTTATGGAGCTCTGTGACATTTATGGGCAACTACTTGATCCAGACATCATCGATCGGCATGGGCATCTTCGAGCATTCATCTCACTAGCACGGATTTCACCTTTACCCGATGCAGAAAGCAGCTGGACTACCGCGTTGAATCTTGGGAGAAGATACTATCCACTTGAAGAAGAGGTCTTTATAGTCGCTTTAATGCATCTTTTCATTTGTACTGCACGCCTTCTAAGAGGAGATATTGAAGGGGGCAAAGCGGCATTCAATTACGCGGCGCGAATATGCCACAGCAAATCTCCACAGTTCATGATGCCGGGGGTTGGTACATACTTGTTTGATGATGTGCGATGTTAGATAGAGTCACTTATTGGGTGGAAATTACCTCCTTGGAAATAATTCACTGGAAATCAAGTCAAAGTCGTGAACTCATACCTCTAGAGGTTACGAGGCTCGAGCAGGGAAAACCGCAAGTGCGGCAAGCACGGTTGCAGGAACCCGTAATCTAGACCTCAAGGTAAGCTCTAAGCAATATTGCTGGGCTAGTTGTAATTCTGACCGTGAGAAGATGCTCGACAGGAACCAACTCAAGCGAACAATATTCACACTCTTCGACCGAGTACCGCGATGAATGGAGGATGAAGCTCCGCTATTGCCATCAGCTCTAGGATGGAATAAGGGACGGCGGAGATGGGCCGCAGCGAGGAGACATCACTATATAGTTTCGACATACTCTCATTCGGAGATTGACCGTACAATCTCAAGTTTAAGTGCCTTGACAACATCTTTGGCAGACTCGTACTCGTTCAACCAGCATTTTGTGATGACGCCCCCAGCAAAGAGCCCTTTCACATCGGGAAACTTACGCTGGCGAAAGCAGCCGTCAACGAGGACCATGTATTTGACCATTTCCTCACCACTCTCAAACCGGCCGCCCGGACTTCGATATGGCCAGTGTCCCGTAAGAATTGTGTAGAAGACAGAAGCAAGACTGAAGATATCTGTCTTTTCTGTCACTCCTACTGCGCTGGGGTCAAAAAAGCCAGAGTCGGGCAGATGTCCGCCATCGAGGGCGAGCCTTTTACACGTGGAGCCGCCGAAGTCGCACAGCCAAAGGTCTAAAGACGTTGGCGACGTGGCATGAACGAGAAGATTCTCAGGGCGAAGGTCGGAGTGGATCACACCACATGAATGGATGTACTCGACGGATTCAGCGGCCTGGAGACACCATTTCTTGCGAATCGCGAGGCTCAAATGGTCATTCTTGTCATCTAGGCATTCCTGGAGACTGCCATGGCTAGCCTGTGCGAGGAGCAGCCCAGGCAGAGATGACTGATCTTCTGATTTATGCTGCCATCCAAGGTATCTATGACATAGCATTAAAAACCTGCGAACCGTGCATGCCGTCGTTGGAGCTGTACCTCACAATCCTCGGGTGCTTGCCCAAAGCTTTTAGAATGTGCCGCTCGACGTTGAAATTTTTGGCAATTTTGTCTGCCATTGTTGGCGGGCACACGCTGTTGGGGCTGCAAGTCACCGGATACTTCAAGACAACGTCGCGCCGTACTTGGAGGAACCTTGCTGTCGAGCCCAGCAGCGAATCTGGATCGATCATGGCGCCTCTCTTGAGCGTAGACTGAGTAGCCTTGCTGTGGCTTTGTCGGAATGAATACTTGCCGAATGATACGGCAACAGCAGGACTATCTACGAGGCACAGAATCAGGCTGCCGTATCTGGCGCATGTGCTCTAAATATCCTGCACAACCTGTCTAATCTTGTCAACAACGTTGACTCGGAGAGCTTTTCCAAGACTACACCTATCGTCTTTAGTATTACGACAGAGGGGCCCATTCATGAGCTATGGGCACATTATATGACGAAGCAAGACGGTGATCGCTTATACCAGATGAGTATTATACAAAGCTGTCACATGGCTATTCGTCGTGACGTATCTGGGTTTATGGAAACGGTGGAGAGCATTGTGAAATGGGGATGTGGAGAGCATCTGAAGAACGTAGCAGACCAACTGGTGACATTGTGGACTGCAATGCAGGCTAAAAGCAATTGATAATATGAATGTGCCAGTGAACCTGGTCATCAGTCTAGATTTCACGTGAGAAATATTGGATTTAGTAGCGTTCATGCACGTGTTAAGGGCTTGCATAATCCCATTTGAGCAGCACTTACTTGCATATAGCCGTAGCTATATGCATTAACTAGAGAGAGTAACTGCTGGCCAATCTCTTGTCCGGCAGCGGATACCTAGCAATAGCACCCGATCCATGAAGTGCAGTGGAGCCACAGCCATTAGCCGTACGCTCCGCATACCACTGCCTTCACTTCTTCCATCATCTCGACATCTTCCATTAATCTTTACTATGGCTACTGTATCGCCGGATGAATGCACTTTTATCAACTCAGACGAAAGATGCTACAGCTTCACTGATACCGCCTTCATCAAACGCGAGCGCCCTCTCGAAGAACGACCCATCAGTAAATGGAATGGAGGACCTGTCGTGATTCCATGGCTGCCAGAGCGCTTTCAAAACGAAGCTGTGGTCCTAGGAATTGTCCGCAACAACACAGAAATACCAGTACCTAGGGTGAAACAAATCGGCAAAGACGTCAATGGGCGATGGTATCTGGTGACTGAGCTTGTTCCCAACTCCGTCCGCGCCGATATGGTCAACGACAGATGCTGGATGCCGCAAGAACATGGAGTTTATGAAGGCTCCTGCAACGCTTGCATCAACATAGCCCGGACGAACACAGAACGGTTCATCAAGGAGACGGTTCTCCCCGGGCTCAGTTCTCTTAGATTCAATTCGACTTCAATAAACGGATTCATGCTTCCACCGCCCTGGGTGCTCAAGTACGATAAGAGGCCAATCTGGGTACCCAAGACGTCTACCAGCAACGATGTTGTTCTAGTTCACGGTGATCTAGGTCCACAAAATATCATGCTGGACCAGAATACGTTGTGGCCTGTCGCCGTCATCGATTGGGAGCATGCTTGCCCCTTACCTCCGGCGTGCCAACGGTGGAGCGCTACGAGGAGTGGGTGGTTCTCTTTCTTTGATGAGGAGCAGTCGATTCGCAAGTTGATTACCAAGCTTGATTAGTGTGCTTGCTGGCCTATGTAATTACTGTCGCTTCTTGAAAAGCTCTGGATGGATATGTGCGACGTCTTTCACGGAGTAATACTATGGTTGCTTTGCAAACTATTATGATTGTAATTCTGGACTAAGATTATAGTTGCGGCTTTCAGCTTTAGCAGAATTAACTTATAAGTTGCTTATATACACGGTTCGCCGAGTGCTGTCCGTAACAATTGTTAAAGTACTACCCTAGTCATTTTAGGTTGTAACCTCGCTATTACCATTCGTCTGGGTGTTATTCTAAACACGTCCTAAATCGGAGTGGTTCGTGCCGGCGTTCAACGGGTTGCTAGACATTCTAATATTTCTAGGGGCGTAGTAAGAGGAGTTCCTGTATCGTCCTAAGCATGCAACCCGCAGATCGTTCCTTCTTGGTATTACCTTGTGGCTTTTGTCTTGTTGTAATGCAATATAGGATTGGTTTGCCAGATAAGAGACCGGGACGACGTTCGACAGGAGGATACGCAAGTTAAAAGCGAAGTTCAACGAAGATGGTAAGATTAATGTTCGTGAATGTAGCGGTCTTGATGATATGGAGATCTTGGTGCTTTAAATCTAGGTCCATGACCGCTTGCCGCACTTCCGCCTTAACGTTTCACAAAGCTGAGACCTCAAGGAATGAAGCGATGAGGTGCATAGACTAGATATGCACCTACTTAGTGCCACGACAAGGGTAGGCGTAGGGTAGGATCCAACATCGAACTTCAGCAATGCCCGTGGTAGGGAGATCAATTACCTTTTCAAATCCTACTTGGCTAAGGTGAAACTTGCATTGTGGTCATCACATGTATCCCGCTTTCTGCCCCCAGACAGTGCTTTAATTCTGGTCAGGTTTATCACGCCAACAGGGAAATTTAGAACTTGACCACGAAGGCTACAAAGTGAATTGGATACTATTTTTCTATGTGCTTTGACTAGATCGACGACTGCAACTCATTAAGGTGCTTTCCCATTTGATGTCGACCCGGAAAGAGCATCATGGAGTGCTAAGACAATAGGATCGCTAGTCATTTGCCAATATCGGTTCATTGGTGCAGAAGGGGGCACGGAGTTCGTGGGTCGTGTGTTGCGTTGTGCCTCGCTATCTCGATTGTCTCTCCTTCCATCATTGGGCATTAAATCGTAGTCCTGTGCATCAGACCTAGCCGGAGTGCCAGAGGCGTTGGCTTTGCCTGACATGATAGACGAGTCTGGGATGTGATGGCTGGCGAAGATGACCTGTATCAACATGAACGTATGTCTAAGGGTGGAAGCCGCCTGTGCTTACCTCAAGGTTTCAGACGCTGTGTGGAGACGAGTAATGTACAGAAATGATGGATTTGACGGATCACTTTAATAGCAAGCCTGTGATGCCGATGTGCCTTACTCACGAATGTTTCGCGTGCGTACCTATACCCCCAGTTCATACCCCGTACAAGGATGATGTGTTGCAGAGGAGGCTTGCAGTGGCTCTCGGCGTTGATTGCATGGAGTTGCAGTGCTCCACTCATGAAAGTGCATACTAAGGCCGTAGATAGCGAATGCCCCGGAGGCACAGCCAAGCCCAAGCTGTGAGGTTTAAGTTAGGATACTTTGCTGCTGGAAAATGCGCGTGCATTTCACTTTTCATGAAAAAAGTCTAATGACCAGGAGTTGTGGAATCAAGATCATGCATGGCCGCTGCATTATGCTCCTCGCCTGTGGCTCACGCCTATCCCCTGCGCTCTCTTGATACTACCGGGCATAGCCAGCACTGTCCTTCATTGCGGAGATACCTAGGAATGTGGAGAGGCGTGCATACTGACCGCAGCTGTTGGTTTCTACACTGCTATGCACCTGGCAGTGATGCACGGTCAGAGAAAAGGCTTACAGATGGAGTAATTGATTGATTGATTGATTGTCAAAGAAACGGCGAAAGGTGGTGGGAAAAGCTGGCTCAGATTGCAGATGATCCTATGGTGGTCGGGCCTACTACTTTGCAGCAAGATGGAACGAAAATTGGCGGAGATATGGCGAGCTGAAATGTGTGACTTTTGGTGTTGTACCGTCCTCGCTAGATGTGGATCCTCGTTAGCCAAACCACCGGCTTCTCCTCACCATAAACCACGCACCCACCTATCCCCATCTCTGCAGAGGGGCCGTAGACTGAAGCCTTGATGCCACACGCTCCACGGCTTCACCAAGCCACCAGATTCACCGAAGATTGCGAAGCAAACAGCGCGTCTCCTCGTAGCAACGGCATCGTTTCCCCGTAAACCACGCACCCACCCATAACCTTCTCTGGAGAGGGGCTGTAGACTGAAGCTTTGGTGCCGCCAGGTTCACTGGAGACTTGGAAGCAAGTAGGCCGCGCACCTCGTTGAGCTTGTAAGCACGGCGCAGGACCTCCATGTGCGTATCATCATGCGACATAGTTGTAGAGGTAGGATACCGGTGCTGTGCATGGAGATGAGTGCTGTAGGTACATTTGTGTAGTCTGAAGCCTTGAAGCTGTTCGCCCGCGCCGCCCTTCGGCCGTGCCACCACCTCCACGGAATCCCCACAAGCAAGCAAGCAGCTTGGAGACTGGTGCACGAACTCTGTAAATATTGACGGCAGCATAAAAGATAGTTGTAGGCAGGGACATCCCCTTCTTGCTGGCAGACGGTACTCTGAATCCTTGGGCCCTCCGCCCCGCCGTTGTCTTGCCACCAGGATCACCAATCTCAGCAGCACGAACAAGCAGCGCATCTCCTTCCAGCTTGTAGACTGTCGCAGGAACTCCGTGGCTATGGACAGCAGCATAAACCAAACGTTTCCAAACATATTCAGTGAGCTCGTCGAATGGCCAGCACCTCCGTATGCTTCGGCACGGCAGACAGTTTTAGAAGCAGCGACTAAGCGCGCTTCCAAACACGCTCGATGCTCTTCCCCTCTTCAGACGGTATTTTGAAGCCTTGTGCTCTCCACCCTCCTCCACTTCACTTCACCACGCCACCAGATTCTTGAATATTGGCAGATCAAGCAAGCAACGCGTCTCTTTTCTCTCGTCAAACTGGCGCGGGGCCTCTGTGCGTGTCGGCAGGCGAGATATTTCTCGGTGGCAAAAAGTAGCGCGTCTCCCTCACGCCACCATCTTCACCAACCCCCAGCGGTGCAAGCAAGCAGCACATCTCCTTTCAGCTGGTAAGTTTACTCTGAACCCATATGCCCCACGCTCAAGCCAGTTCGCTGTGCCACCGGGTTCGCTGCATCTCGTAAGTATGGCAGGACCTCTGAGCGTATTGACGGCAGCATAGGACATTTTCGTGTACAGGAAAGGCCAGCAGCGCAAGCAGCACATCTCCTTTCTCTCGTAGAACTGGAGCAGGGCCTCTGTGCGTGTCGGCATGCGAGATGTTTGTTCACAGGTCTGTGAGTCTCAATGGTGCAAGCACCACGTCTCCCTCCACGCCACCATCTTCACCGAATCCCAGCGGCACAAGCGGCACATCTCCCTTTGGCTTGTAAGTATAGCAGGACCTCCGAGCGTGTCGACGGCGGCATGGGAAACATTCGTATACAGGTACGTGATCCCCAGCGGTGCGAAAAGCGTGTCTCCCTCCGCAGCATCATATTGACTGAATCCCAGCAGCGTAAGCGGCACATCTCCCTCTAGCTTGTAAGCACGGCAGGACTTCTGAGCGTATCGACGACGGCATGGAAGATACTCGTATACAGGTACATGATTCCCAGCGGTGTGAAAAACGCGTCTCCCTCATGCTGACTAGATCCCAGCGGCGTAAGCAGCTCATCTCCCTCTGGCTCACAAGCACGGTAGGACCTCGGTGCGTATCGGCGACGGCATGCCGGATACTTGTATGAAGGAGGCCCAGCACATCCAAACACTTTCAGTGAGCTCTACTATACCCCACCACTTCTCCGCGCTGTTATGTTGACTGGATTGCAGCAGCACATCTTACTTCAGCTTGTTAGGCTGGCGCAGGACCTCGGTGCGTACTGACGGCGGCATAGGACATATTCATGTACAGGTACATGATTCTCAGCGGTGCAAGAAGCGTGTCTCCCTCTGGCTCACAAGCATGGCAGGACCTCCGTACGTATCGGCGACGGCATAGAAGATATTCGTACGAAGGAGACCCAACGCTTCCAGACACTCACACCGTAGTCCGAAGCTCCAATGCTCTACGCCGTGCCACCAGCCCCATGAATCCCAGCAACGCATCTCCTTCCAGCTTGTAGGCCAGCGCAGGAACTTCGTGCGTATCGATGGCGGCATGGGAGATATTCGTATACAGGTACATGATTCCCAACGGCGTAAGAAGTGCGTCTCCCTCTAGCTCATAAGCATGGCAGTACCTCCGTACGTATCGGCGATAGCATGGGAGGTATTCGTATACAGGTGTATGATTCCCAGCGGCGAAGAAGCGCGTCTCCCTCTGGCTCATAAGCATGGTAGGACCTCCGAGCCCTCCGTGCGTATTGACGGCGGTATAGGAGATATTCATATACAGGAAACTCCAGCAGCGCATCTCCTTTATCTCGTAAGACTGGCGCAGGGCCTCTGAGCGTATCGGTGACGGCATGCCGGATACATGTACGAAGGAGACCCAACGCTTCCAAACACTCAAACCGCAGTCTGAAGCTCCGATGCTCTACGCCGCGCCACCAGCCCATGAACACCAGCAGCGCAAGCAACCAAGCAACGCGGACGCTCCTTCCAGCTTGTAGACTGGCGTAGGAACTTTGTGTGTATCGACGGCGGCATGGAAGATATTCGTACACAGGTGCATGATTCCCAGCGGCGTTCTTCTTCGCGTCATCTTGTTGACCAAATTCTAGCCACGCAAGCAGCCCATCTCCCTCTAGCTCGTAAGCATGACAAGACCTCGGTGCGTATCGGTGACGGCATGCCAGATACTTGAACGAAGGAGACCTGACGCTTCCACACACATTCGATGTGCTCCACGCAGACCGTAGTCTAAAGCTCCGATGCTCTACGCCGCACCACCAGCCCCAGAAGCGCGTCTCCCTCCACGCCATCATGTTGACCAAATTCTAGCGGCGCAGCATATCTCCCTCTGACTCACAAGCATGACAGGACCTCAGTGCGTATCGGCGACGGCATGCCAGGTACTTGTACGAAGGAGGCCCAACGCTTCTGAACACATTCAATGCGCTCAACACAGACCGTACTTTGAAGGCCTACGCTCTACGCTCCGCCTTCGCCTACCACCAGCTTCATGAATGCTAGGCGTAAGCCGAACATGTCCTCCAGCTCGGAAGAATACCATCTCCCCGTGAACCACGCTCGCACCCATCTCCGCGGGCAGACCGTACTCCGAACTCCCAGTCCCCCACGCCCCGCCTTCGCCTACTACCAGTTTCCTAAATCCCAGCGGCGCAAGTAGCGAATCTGCTTTATCTCGTAAGCATGGCAGGACCTCGACACGCATCGGCGATGGCATGAGAGATACTCGTACGCAGGACACCAAACACGCGCTTCCGGACACTAAGCACGCGTTTCCGAACACTCGACGACGCTGCGTTAGGTGCGCTGCAGCATCTACTTTGTCTCATAAGCATAGCAGGACCTCGGTGCGTGTCGGCGACGGCATAGGAGATACCCATACGCTCCTAAGGAAACCAAGCACGCAAGCGCTTCCAAACACAAACTGACGCCTCGCCGGTTGCGCAATCGTCTTCCAAGCATGTGGTTCGATGAGAGAGACGTGTGCCATCAAGCAGAAGAGTGCGCCTTGTTCATACATCCCAGCAACGCGCGCAGCGAATATCCTCTACCTTGCAAGCATGGCAGGACCTCGGCACGCATCGGCGACGGCATGCGACATATCCATACGCTCCTGAGGAAACCAACACAGGCTTCCAGACACGCAATGACGCTGCGCTAAGTGTGCCGCAGCGTTTTCCAAGAACGCTGCTTCGATGAGAGAGAGAGACATGTCCCGTCAAGCAGAAGAGGGCGCTTTGCTTGAGCTTTGCTTGAGCTTTGCTTGCGCTTTGACCTGTGAGGTGCGGTGAGTACTGCATGCTTCGTAAAGAGCGCGGGAGTGGAATCGTGCGTTGTGAGGGAGCAGTCGAGGTGGTGAAGTGGTGAGCTTTGAAGAGTACACGTTCGTCGCACGCTCTACACTCAACGAAGCTGTGCTGGGTGCGCCGACATGTTCCATGAGAGCTTCTTCGATGACAGAAAGAGATGGGCATGTGCCGCTGAGCAGATACGGAGGCGCGTCTTGTTTGCGCTTTGGTTTGACCTGGTGAGGCGCGGTGGGTGCATGTTTCGTACGAGAGCACCAAGCGGAAGGCGCCGCCGCCTACGCTTCAACCTGCGAGGATACTGACAATGAGTAGTATACCCTTCATATCGAGCGCGAGCGCGGAATCGCGTATTGCGGGGAGCAGTCGACGTTTTCACATACGCTCGACGAAGCTGCACTATGTGCATCAGCATCGTCCAAGGAAGCTACGCCGATGAGAGAGACATATGCCGCCAAGCAGAGGACGGCGCCTTGTTCGTGTTTTGGTTTGACCTGGTCAGGCGAAATTGTGCCCCACCAGTAGCGCGTGCTATTGAAAATGCAGCTTCACCCACGACATTTCCGCTCGACCGTCTGTCTCGATTTCGAAATGGCCCTAGTCGTTGTTAATAGTGCGATGGCTTTCGCCGTTCTTTGACTCGCTTTCCGGCTCATTGCAGCTGCTCACGTTGCCGATAAGTGTGTCGCCAGAGCCTGCACCTTGCGGAACATGCCCGTGCAGGAAACTTGTGCAGGGCTAGTGAGGCGTTGGGCGGATGAATGCCTGAGGGGCTTGGCGAAGAAACCGCAAACAAACGCAGATGAAAACAACACGAAGACACCCGACACACATCAAACGCCACTTAGCACCGAAGCCACGAAGAACCAGCCACATCCGAAACACACTTCCACCACGGCGCAAACCACAAAGGCTTCACGGAAAGAAAAGACGGTACCACAACGCAAAATCGTCCCCGACCATGCACCGACACCACCTGGCACCTCCGGCACACCACAGTCCCACGACACGCGCAACCCGCTCCAGACGAAAACTGACCACCATAAAGCCTGGTCGCAAGCACAACATCAGGATCAGCGACACCGACGGCAAGATCCCTGCCAAAAAGATCGAGCGCAAGCGGCACCACCCCACCGGGCAACACACCGAGTGCCTCCGAAGAAAGCTCCGCAAACAACGCTTCGCGATGGGGCCCCTCACGATCACCTAGAAGAACCGCGACATACGATCCACGAACATCCACCGTCCGATCCCGAGCCCGCACCGAAGCACAACGAATACAATCCGCATCCCCGCAATCGGGAGGAAACGATCCGCTCTCCCGGGCGAGCCACCAGGACACCCTTCCGTCGCGCTCCACCGAACACGCGACAGACACGAACTGCAACCGCAGCGCTACACACTACCCGTTAGCTCCCAGGAACAACACAACCCTCCGTCGGCGAGGCACCCACCTGTAACTTGGGACGTAAGCAAACCAAACCCAGCCATGCTTTGCTCAAAAGCCGGCAACTGCACTCCAATCCTCTGCAACCGTATCCACCGAAACAACAGCGTCTCCGACCGCGCCGCCCACGCCCGCGATACCTGAAGCGACCCCGCCAGCTCCGAGAAAGAACACTCCGAAACCAGCGCATCCTGCACCAACAGCTGAAGCTCCAAGGGGAAAAAAAGCGCCATTCTGACGCAGGCACCGCCAACGAGGCAAGGAGAGGAGGAAGGAAAGACAACGGAAGCTCCCCTTCCTATATAAACCAACCACACCGCCAGTCTGGAGCTCCCACCACACAGCATAGCATCTGCCAATTAAAACCAATAGAACGTAACACAAAGACCCCGTACTCCGCGCCGCGTTTGATCCTTTATAAAAACAATTTTCTAAGAAAATCACTTACAAGATGCGAAGCCACTGCCCAGCCTGACTTGTAGTCACTCCCTAGTTGAGCATTAGCAGAAGAGTCGGTAGGTTCGGCAGCAACCGTGAGCAAAGAAAGCGTTGACACCGCCGGACGTGCTGTAGCTGCTTTTGGTACGTCTATTCTTCCTGTCTGGGTGATGCTGATTACGTACAGAGCGTGCAATGTATCTTGCAGCACAGTATATTCCAGAATCGGAGCGACAGGCTTGGATTTCTAGGTGTTTCGATCCTTTACGCGTGTTGAAGGAGCTCACCTACACTGAAGGGGAGCACCAGAGAAGACCCAATCAGAGCGCTGTTCAATTTGGATTCGTGCAGGATGCCGACCATGTTGGCACAGATGCAGCGCAAAATCCGGACCTTATTAGCAAGGCACAGGCGATAAAGCGGACTCAGGCGGAGGAGAATTCCGAGCGTAATCGGGAGTTTGCAGATGAACCACTTCCGAAGCGTGCCAAGATTGGATCACAGCAGACTCCAGGTACAGGAACAATTTCGTCTCCATTAGAGGTTGAGCACACAGGAAGTCTAATACTACCCGGAGACGGCTACTGTCCTCTACTTTTGTTAAGGGCGGAAGAGTGCGCTGCCATTGCATAAGAGAATTGAGGTATGTCTCAAGTGTGCTATAATGCTGTGACCGTGGCAGTTCATACAGCTATGCGGCGTTAGATGTCTCAATGGGAACTGCTAGCTGTAAGAGCAAGCTATTAGGCGGACAGGCAAATAGTGTTAGACGTGCATTAAGATCTCCATGTTTGATCCGTACTTCTTGGTGCGTGTTGTTTGCAAACCAACTATACATAGATATGTTAGTAACTGGTTGTAGAGTACTAATAGGGTATCTATAAAGTCTAACCTTTCTAAGAAGATAATACATTAGAAAACCTTCCACCAGTGACGCAATTCTTCGTCCGCTATTTCAGCTTTAAATAACTGAGATGTGAACGCCTCTCGTCCGATTTTAAGGCTTGATACTATGAGCTGTTATCCACTAACCTCCTTACCTTTAGCATGGGATAACGCAGATTACTTACATAGGAGTATTCTTGCACTATCTACATCATCGCCAAAGCGACAGATAGCTAAGCAGGCAAATAAACGCATATAGGAAAGGTCTCCGATCGATAAGGGCGAAGATAGCATACATGTAAAGTACTCTAGGAACTTGCTTGAGGATGCTTTCTCCCTTGAGTCACCATTGCAGTAGCTTCTAACAGCAGCCATAGCAAAAATGTCTACAGAGTTTGCTGGGACTAAACATATTACTGGATCATAGAGTGAACGAACCTCCAGCATAGCTTGGTTGTAGCTCCAGAGATAGACTAGCGCGCCTGTGTGTCGAAGGAATGTCTCGACGTTGCAAGCCATTACAGTTTCCTGTGGAATTGCAGTAACCTTTAATAGATCTGGATTAATACTAAGATATTTTCTTATACGATGCACTTCTTCTAGGCCTACCTTTACTGGCTTAGACATTTTCTGGAAATGGGCGTCCATACATTCGTCTGCCCCGCCATCCAAATATACATCTAGGACGTTTTCATCAAAGCTTCCTTGAACTTGGTCGAAGAGATCTAGTGCAGACACTCCAATGGGCGGCGGGCAGCGCTCTGCAGGTTGATGTTGGGACATGGCGAGGTTAAAGATTGACGAACAACTCCTTCTGCTGGGTGAAGATGGTCGACCAATGCCATCCTGGCCCTGCCCGAATACCTCTGCCTCAACAATCTTGTCGTCTTAGAGAATGAACATGGGCCTAAGAACGGGAATCGGAGGCTTGCTGAATTAATGAGAAGTATTATATTGCATCTGGAGTGTTGTTTTTGATGAAAATTTGGCATACGCCTTGGTACATGAATGATGCAAAAAGGGTGATTCCCCTGGGAATCAGAGCGTAATAAAAAAAGAATTATATTGTATATGTATCACTATGAGGGGTTTGTATAGTTCAAAGGTCTAACAATAAAGGGGAATGTTTTGCCCATGCACTCAGGAAGCATGAGGGCGACAAAGGGTTTGATGAGAAGAACGTTAGCAGCTTGCCAAGGATTGAGTAGTCCCGTGTGGTTGCGATTAAAGGCCCCTCGAGATACCCCAACAATGACATGTGGCTTCGGTGTCGTGTAGCGTCTAATTCGTTTGCGGAGGAGCGTGCACGGTTTAAATGAGGCGAGCCAGGACTTGTCGCTGCAACTGACGTTTAGGGTGCTGTGCTAAGGCTTATACCTAGCAAGCTTCTCCAGCACGCCACTGTAGAGGTGTGTTTATGTGTATTGGTCGAAGTCAGTGGTGTACAAGCGGCAGAGGGTGAAGCAGATGGTGCGGTGCGAGCGGTTTGATATAGTGTCTATGTCGTCGGCGGAGCGGTGTTTTGGTATCCGTGCGTTTCGTATATTGACTGAATCACACCAGCGACACACTCCTCTGCGCCTGAATTCCAGCAGCGCAAGCGGTGCGCATCTTATCTTCCTGAATATCGGCGGTACGCTCCTCCGCGACGGCATGTCGAGTGAATCCCAGCAGCGGAAGCAGCACACGTGATTGAATCTCAGCGACGCAAGCAACGCCTCTCCCTCCACCCATCATCTTGACCGAATCACTCCTCTATGCCATCATGCTGACTAAATCCCGGCAGTGCAAGCAACGCGTCTCCTTCTGCTGGCGCAGGACCTCTGTGCGTATCGGCGACGGCGTGAGAGATACTTGTACGTAGGAAAACCAACGCTTCCGATCACGCAATGAGCTGAAGCTCTGATACTCCACGCCGCCACCAGCTTCATGAATCCCAGCGGCGTAAGCAAGCAGCGCATCTCCTTCATCTTGTAAGGCTTGGCGTAGGATCTCGGCGTATCGGCGACGGCATGAGAGAGATGTATGCAGGAAACCCAACGCTTCCGATTACGCAATGAGCTACAATCAGACTGTAGTCCGAAGCTCTGATATCCCACGCCGCGTGACCAGCTTCATGAATCCAGCGGCCAAGCAAGCAACGCATCTTGTAAGACCTGGCGTAGGACCTCGAGGCGTGTCGGCGACGGCATGTTCGTGCACACGTGCATGAAGCCCAGCAGCACAAGTAAGCGGCACAGGACCTTCGGGCGTATCGGCGACGGCATGCCAGATACTTGTACGCAGGAAAGCCAATGTTTCCGACCATTCGATGTACTAACGCTCTGATACTCCATGCCGCATCACCAGCTTCGTGAATCCAGCGATGCAAGCAAGCAGCACATCTTTTTGATCTTGTAAGACTGGCGGAGAACCTCCGGGCGTGTCGGCGACGGCATGTTGACACTGTATGCAGAAGACCTAGCGCTTCTGAACATATTCGATGAGCTCCGCCAAGACGGTAGTCTTAAAGCCCTGATTCTCCACGTTATCATGTTGGCTAAACCCCAGATGAATGAGTCCTGGCAGCACACGTCTGCACCATCGTCTTAATTGAATTCTAGGAGCACACTCCTCCCCGCTGTCATCTTGACCGAAACCTAGCGACGCAAGCGGCGAGATGCTGACTGAGTCTTAGATGTTGACTGAATCTTGGCGGCGTATGTCTCTGCACCATCGTCTTGTCTTGATTGAAGCCTAGCGACGCATGTCTCGGCACGACCATCTTGACTGAAACCTAGCGATGCAAGCAAGCGGCGAGATGCTGACTGAATCTTAGATGTTGTCTGAATCTCAGATGGTGACTGAATGCTAGATGATGATTGAAACCTGGCGGCGTATGTCTCTACGCCATCGTCTTGTCTTAATCGAAACCCAGCGACGCATGTCTCGGTACTATCATCTTGACCGAAACCCAGCGGCGGAAGCAAGCGGCGTAATCATCTATTGACTGAATCCAAGCGCGCGCGACTGAGTTCCACATGACACCGCTGAAGCCGAGAGTCGCAGATGAGGATCCGTTTGGCCTTGCATCTCCGAGAAACTTCGAGTTTCCTAGCAGTATCTTCAAGCATCGCACTTTCGCCCTACGTGAAGCAGAGCTTGAAGCCGACAGTCGACGGCCGTCTTTTCAAGCGATTTTGCCGCCCTCTAATTTAGCGCAGCCTAAAAGTGTCAACAGATTCGCTTCATTAAACAGCACGGCACAAGGGCCTCCAGTCATCTATGTACCTAAGAACCTCTAGTAACTCTAGAGTCTTTACCGAACCTCAGAGATCAGCAGAAGCTGCACAAGCTGCAGACTAAGATGGAAGCTATGCTCCCTACTCGCGCTCCTCAACCTACGCAAACCATGGATGACTTAGATGCTCTAAAGTCTCCACGTGCAGAAGAATTCACTCGCAACCCGTTCTATTTCGATCTGCGATCTCCAACTGAAGAAGTCAGTCCAGTATCATCGAACGAAACGGTCAAAGATGGCCAAAATCGCACCGAGTGGATAGAGAAGCGCCAGTGGACACCACAAAAGTCTCTAGATGAAGCAACGCATGTCTCTGCGACACTGTCTTGACCTAGATGTTGATTGAATCCCAGGTGTTGACTGAAACCTGGCGGCGGACTCCTCCGCATCATCATCCTGACTGAATCCCAGAGGCTCCATGTTAACTGAACCTTGGATATTGACTGAATCCTGTCGGCGTATGTCTCTGCGCTATCGTATTGTCTTGATTGAAGCCCAGCGACGCATGTCTCGGCACTACCATCTTGACCGAAACCCAGCGACGCAAGCAAGCGGCGTAATCATCTTTTGACTGAATCTGAGCGGTGTACGTCTCTGTGCCATTGTCTCGATTGAATTCTGGGGGCGCACTCCGGGCCATTATTTTGACTGAGACCTAGATGTTGACTGAATCCTAGGTATTGACCAAATCCTGGTGGCACACTCCTCCGCGTCATTGTCTTGACTCAATCCTGTCGGCACACTCCTCCGCACCATTATCTTGACTGAATCCTGGCGACGGACGTCTCTGCGCCGTCGTCTTGTCTCCGTTGAAACCTAGTGGCGCAAGCAAGCGGCACCGTCATCTCTTGACTGAATCCGAATGTCGGAAGCAAGCTGCGCCATGTTAACGGTGTCCCAGATGCTGATCGAATCCTAGCAGTGTGTGTCTCCGCACCGTCGCCGTGACTGAATCTCGGCGACGCATGTCTCCACGCCACCGTCCTGACTGAATCCGTGCGGCGGAAGCAAACGGCGCCATGTTGACGGGGTCCTAGATGCTGATTGAATCCCAGCAGTGTGTGTCGCCGCACCGTCATCCCGACTGAACCCCAGCGGCGCAAGCAACCTGCGCCATGTTGACTGGATCTCAGATGTTGTCTGAATCCTGGCGATGCACTCCTCGGGGCCATTATCTTGACTGAGCCCCCAGCAGTGCAAGCAAGCCGTGCCGTGTTGTCTGACGCTCCTCCGCGTTATTGTCTTGACCGAACCCCGGCGAATCGTCTCCGTGCCATTATCTCAAGCCATTATGTTGACCGAATCCTAGATGTTGCCTGAATCCCTGCGGCGTATGTTTCCGCACCGTCATCTTGACTGCATCTCAGCGGCGTACGTCTCCGCACTGTTGTCTTGCCTGAAACCTAACGCCGCAACCAAGCGGCACGTCTCCTTTCTCTCGTAAGCGTGCCGGAGGACTTCTGAGCGCGTCGGCACGGGAGACGTTCGTACACAGGGCCTCAGGGCGAATCGTACGGCGGCGGGGGATGTTCGTGCGCAGGTTTTTCGAGCGAATCGACGGCGGTATGCGAGATCTTCGTACGCAGGACCTTGCGGCGAATCGACGGCAGCATGTTCGTCCGCAGATGCATGAAGCCCAGCGACGCATCTCCTTTTCATCGTAAGCATGATGCAGAACCTTTGTGCGTGTCGGCATGGGAGGGGAGATACGTACGCGTCAACGTTCCATCAGCGTGCCCTGAAGCGCAGCTCTGAGGCTCCACGCCCCGCCACCAGCTTCAAGGATCCAGCGCCGCAAGCAAGCGACGCATCCCCTTTCCATCGCAAAACCGGCGCAGGACCTCTGTGCATGCTGTCATGGGAGATACGTACGCTCTCGACGCTCAACCAGTCCGTCTCAGCCAGACTGTGGTCCCTGTGCCATCAGACGGTTCTCCGCACCCCGCCAATAATCCGGGCTTTCATTCAGGGGAGTTCGTTCCCCCGGAGCGAATCCCAGCAGTTCATTGGTTGCTCCATCAGACGGCTCTGGAGTCCTTCTCCACGCCCCGCATTCCTCGTGCCATGGTTCAGCCTCAAAACCTCTCCTTTTTCTCGCAAGCATGCAAGACCGACGGCATAGGAGGCATCGTACGCAAGAAGGCGCTTCCAGACACTCAAAGAAGCTCATGTTGCATCGACGCTGCTTCGGCGAGGGAGAGAATGAAGGGGCGCCCCTTGTCCGCGCTTTGACCGGGTCTGCAACTGGCCTCAGCCTCAGCCTAGCGCTACTCGGCGACATTCAGACGCGTGTGGACTCCCCGCCATCGATGCTCCTCAGGCCATGCTGCTTCGGAAACGCCTGAACCATGTCCGATGTTCAGTACACCGTCTTGATCCGGTTGCCCTTCGATCGCGGCGATTTCGTTGATCCGCAGCAGGCGAGTTTGCTCCAGTAGGCTCCGCGTCTCCGCTCATACCGCCTCAGGTCACTTGGGATGCTGGGAGGGACTGCCAGCTCTGGAGATGGGTCTCCAAGACCTCCAAGACGGAGGATCTGGACTGTGAGTTGCTCCGCGCCCATGAACGAGGCTACGCTGACCGGGCACAGGGGTCTGGCTGTACGTGCTCTCGGTGCAAGCGGTTCCGCAGCTAATGTGCGCAGAGCAAGCCATTTCAACGTGCCTCCGACGTTCCTGTTGCAACAGGCAGCATGGCTATACGAGCGACACCTCGACCACGTACGCGCTCAGATGAAGAGGGTGGGCGGACAGGCTGCGCCAGCTTCGTCTGGCATGGACAACAATCATGCTAAAGCGGGGGCGTCAGTGAACAGGCGGGGCAGTGGTCTTTCAGAAGGTAATGCAAGCATTCGTTCGCAAGGTCTCTCTGACGTTGTGGCCAGCTTCCAAGCCTTCTACACCTATTATGCGACAAAGGGATGATCAAGCAATTAGAGGGGAGTCCATGCGACAAAGGGATGAAGCAGTTAGAGGGGAGTCGAGTGCATCAGGTAAAGATTCTCGTCAAGTGAAGTATGCTCGCCGACTGATGTCTTTCAGCGCCTCCTGTACCCCGACCGACGCTCTCGCGTACCCCCTCTACCAATACCATTACGCAGTCCAAAGCCTTGGGCCAATATGCTTCCTTCCGGGGCTCCACACTTCGCCCCCGGAAAGAGGATATCCCAAGGGCAAATCCTCTAACCTCAGGTCCATCTGTGCCGCAGAATTCCTCGCCCGTCTCTCGCGATAGCTCTCCCGATTCTGCGTCTTCATCCAGCAGCTCTTCTCTCTCAGACTCTGATGGTGACAACCTTGCAACACGAAGCCAGTTGTTCAAGAGACCTCCTCGATTCAGAGCTCAGCCTCCACGGGAACTACTCACGTACGATGAGGAAGTAGACGAACCCGACGACCATCTTCAAGATGTCAATCCGTTCGCTCCCACCACCGGGCCAACGCAGACACAAAGCGATGGGAATAAAGCAAGGCGTCAAGAAAAGATAGATAGTATGCGTCGCAGTGGTCGCTTGGTCAACCTCGACAAGTCTGCGGCACAAACGGCATCGGGACCTGAGACTTGCTCGTCATTGGCAAGTTCTATTAGCGAAACCACGAATCCTCGGGCAGGTTTAGCACATGCCAGTCCGAAGAGGACAGGACCCAAGTCACAGAAAGAAGGCAGTGAAGGTACACCAAGTATGGGAAGTAGCTTTAGTGATCTTGATGGTACGTATATCTCTTTTGAAGACTCATCTTCAACATAATCTGTCTTGATAGTGGCTAACCTCACTCCAGACACAAGCATCAGTTCATCCGCCCTAGAAGAAGCACTGCTCAGCAATATTCAGCACGGTCGTATGAGTACCTTGAGCCAGCTAAGGTCACGTTATTTGTAGCAGTGAAAATCTTAACTTGTCTCAAATTCACTGAGTGAAAATCTCAACGTGTAAGACCACGTAAATGGGCTTGTAGGGCTAGCACTCTCTAGGACAGATCAACCGTGAAGTATAGCTGAATTGAGACTAAACTAAGAGTAGAGCCAAAAGGTATAAAGGAAGAAGGTCCTTACATACCCTGGGCGGAACACATAGTCACGTGGCCTACTCACGTGACTAGGGCGAAAACATGATAAGGGTAAGCGTTCCCTTACACAACGACTTGTTCCAAATTCACTGAGTCTCGTCGCCCGTTTGCTTGACCCGCGTATTTGTCTTGGCGCCCACACCTTGACTTTTCTCGAGTTCAGATTGGACTTTCTCGCCTCACTTGTTTTGACATAGTTGTGTGCTTCGACTTGCTTCGACTTGCTTCAACTCTGTTGCTGCCTTGTTTAGCAGCAAGAGTGCTTCTTTGCCTTGTTTAACAACAAGAGAGTGCTTCTTTACTTCTCGTGCTGTCCAGCCTACCCACCAGAAGACCGCTTGCCAGACGCCATCAACGCTGTGCAACCATGGACCCGCCACCTGGATCCCATCAACCTGCAGCCATGAACCCGCCACCTGGATTCCATCAACCCTCTGCAGCCTGGAACCCGTATGATCAACCTGCAGCTATGGGTCCGCCGCCTAGACTCCATCATTCTATAACTATGGCTCCGCCATTCCATCCCTCTGCAGCCATGAACCCACCACCCGGATTCCATCAACCTGCAGCTATGGGTCCGCCACCTAGACCACATCAACCCTCTGGTCCGCCACGACGCCGTCGCCGTGCTATGGATCCACCTGTCATACTCATCTCCGACTATGAAGAGAATCCGCCAACAACGTTGAAATATATCAACAAAGACAACGAACTCGAGCTCGAGACGGTATGGAAAGGCATCAACAACCTATTCGACCACCCCGGCCGCGGCCGCCTCATCATCAACCCCGGATCCGAAAACAAACAAAGTAAGTGAAACAACACCATTCAATACCATGCTCACCCCTTCAGCTTTCACCGAATCAGATTTCCACCTCAAACAATGCGACCCCGCCTTCCTCGATGCCTTCTGGGATATGGCTGCTAAGATCTGCGATTACTTTGCCGATTTCCTGGTTGCCGACTCAGCGGCCATGCAGAGCGTGTGGTTCCATTTGCTAGATCAGCTGAAGGAAGTTGCAATCCTACCTCATCAATACTTTGGTCCTTCCGACGTGCCTCATTGCAGGCATGCAAGGGATTTCTCTGACGACCTGGAAACCTTTCAAAAGGTGATAAATACCTTGATCGTGCCTAGACCAAAGGGTATTGCTGGACCTATTACTTTTATCGATACTCTGTCCATGATGCGATTACCTATGAGCAAAGGAGCTTTCAAGTCTGGCATCAAAATGTGGCAACAGTTTCTATATAAGGACTCTCCAGGTTTTGGGGTTCCCCAAAAGGAGAGAATATACCCGCATGCAAAGGATGGATCAAAGCATGCAAATGGACCAAACCATGCAAATGGACCAAACCATGCAAATGGACCAAACCATGCAAATGGACCAAACCATGCAAATGGACCAAACCATGCAAATGGACCAAACCATGCCACGTTCGAAGCGCATATACCCCGCGGAGGACTGGCAATTGTTGACAAGCACACCAAAAAGATGAGGAAGTTCGTAGGGAAAGCTTTCAAGGTGAGATACACATATCATTTGTTGATCCCCTTCTCACCCACCCAGGATACCCAAGGCACTCCGGAAGAAGCGAACCATTTGGCCGATTTCGATCAAACGGTACCCTACCTTGTCAACCCACTCTCCGGCACGACTAATCGCAAGCAGAGTCTGAGACTTAACTATCCCTCAAACTATACCTCTCTTGACGGACGCCGGGTCTTTATTCAACCAGTAAGTCTTCAAGGCAACAATAATGTCATAGCTAATTGTATTAGATGTACCCCAACCCTGAGTCTGTGTACGCACCCCGACACCCGCGTGGCTTGTTCGATCCGAACTTCCGACTCAGAACTGTCCCCCTCAATTCTATCACTGAGGCCATTGGTATGTGTTGCTGGAAAGCGAAACGACCTGTTCCACGCTAACCTATGACAGGTTTCTACAAGGGCGAACAGAAGTATCGGCATCCTAATGATGATGAGAAATTCCAAATGCTGAGCATCAGCTCTCTTGAGGATTTGCAGACTCGTTCTTCTCAGCCGAAGGTTGACCGGGCTGCATATTCTGATGTATATGAACCTTGACTAGCGGAGTGTAGGATAGGATTGGTACTTTAATCTTGGGCTAGTACTGTGCGCTTTGACGTGCTGAGCGAGTGACTCTCTCTAATGTGCCTGCGCATCGTTGATTGCGGCTGTAGCATCTATCACGAAGAAAGCTGTTTGGGTTGTTGCTTAAGAAAGACCTGGAGCTCATATGCGAAAGACTTCTCAAAATTGAAACATTGTCTATTCTCAGATTCAATCTTTCGTAACGTGTTTATAAGCGAGCGGCGACTATAAGCGAGCGGCGACCCCTACCAACTTTTTACGCCTTTACAGCAACCTATCTTCATAACGCAATAAGATAATTATAATATTTAAGCTGCGCTAGATTAAGGAGTATCTATAGTATCTTTCTTACAGGTTCGTGAGTTATGGCCAGTCTGCCTGCAGCGGCTGCAGCGCGCTGAAGCCTGCCGACTCGTACCTGATCGCGCCTTGCCTTGGCGCGTTTCCCCCTCTAGCTGCTGCTCAACGTCTCTTTAGGTAATAATATCCTCTGCCTCTGCCTTTGTTAGGGTGCCTTTCTGCTGGATCCTCTTCTTTTTACGCTTTCTACGCGTTGTGGCAGCCTCATTTGCTTTCTCAAGCCTCGCGATCCGATCGCGCATAAGCGTACTTTCGTACGCTATCACCTCAGCGCCTTTTTTAAGCTGGTTAAGCGCTGCAATAATAGAAGCAGGCGATGAGCTCTTATGTCTCTGAATCCTATCGCGAATCAATGTTGATTGAGCATCTAGCTCACGCGCGTTGCTTGGTGTTTTGGCTTCCCAGAGGGTGACCTCTGGCGCAGGCGGCGTTGGCGTGCGAAGCTTCACATCAAGCTTTGATATTACTGCCTCTGGATCGTGTGGGACTAGGCCAGCGCCTCGAAAGCTTGCGCAGATATTCTCCTTTGTGATTGACTGCTCATAGGCTGCGTAAAAGGCTGGTAAGAACTCTAGCTTTGTAATATGGTTGATATGGTCGCGTATAAGGCTCTCGATCTGGCGACTATACGTGCGCTTTAACGGCGAAAAGCAGCCAACGTCAAGCGGCTGCAGGAGGTGCAACGAATGTAGAGGCATACAGAGAGTAATAATCTTATTGTCCTTACAGTATTGCTAGAATTCAAGCGAGTCGTGGCTCTCATAGCCGTCGATAACCAGCAAACGTGCTGCACCAACAACACGCTTCTTTGTATGCTCATCAAAGTGCTTCAACCAGCGTAAGCCAAGCTCATTTGTTGTCCAGCCATTCTCAGAGACTGCAACAACCCAATCGTGTGGTAGATCCTTCTCTTTATACCAGGTGGAGAGGTGGTGCTTGCCCTGAAAGATAATAAAGGGTGGGATCGCCCACCCCATCGCGTTAATGCCTTAGATAACTGTAGTCCACTCCCGGTTGCCCTGCTGCACGCTCTTTGGCCGTCCTCGACGCTCAGAGCCTGTGACAACTGCTCCGGTTAATATCATGCCCATCATGAAGCCCGACTCGTCAAAATTGTAGATGTCATCATCCAGGATACCATGCTTAGCTTTAGTATTCTCCACAAGCCAGAACCAAGCTTGTATAACCTCAGGATCCTTACAGAGGGCTCTCTTGTAGTCGTACTTTCGATTGAACTTCACTGTGAGCTCTGGCTGACGCTTAACGAAGTTTGCAGCCCAGTTCCGGCCAACAGGCTTACGTTGCCGCTCAGCCAACAAAGAGTCAGCCATATCCTTAACAGCAGCAAGCCGGGGCGGAAATCCTCGCGTATCTAGATCGAGTATGTGCTGAACAATCACCTGCTCCTCTGTCTTTAGAAGATTCATTGAGTTGGGCGTGCAATCAGGTCGAAAGGTTATTCCAGCGCGTTAATTGCTAATTGATCTTTGGGAGACGTTATAGATAGCTGCAGCGCGTCTTTAAGAAAGCATCGCGTCTTGTTTCATAGCCTAGAGCGCAAGCTGTAGTTGAGCTTCTTTTAATACTAGTAGCTGTACTGATAGTTGAGACATCACGTTATACTATAGGTGATAGTACGTTTTGATGGGGGCTTGGCATCGTGAGCCACTCGCTTGTGTGAGCCACTCGCTTATGAAGTACGTTATAGTTAAGCTAGATTATTACAGCTTATTATCACAGAAAAAGAATGTAGCAACTGTATCTTATTAACGTAGAAGCTATTCTGCAGAAGTCATAACCAAAAATCCCACTACCCTAGAAACTATCTATCCCTGAGAAACCTGGCTGTCCAAACTTGCCATAGTATCGCCGAGCAAGCTGTGAGTCTTTCACTTGAATTGTGACGCGATGGGCGTGAATAGCATTAAGATTGCAGTCTTTTAGAGTTAGTGAATATAGCTAATAGGTAGAGAAAAACAATGTACCTTCAAGATATCCAACTATGAAAGCTTCAGTAGCCTCTTGCAAAGCTTCTAGAGCAGATCTGTGGAACCGCAAACTCTCACTAACCTCCAGGGCGATCTCCCGCACAAGTTTTGAGAAAGGTGTCTTTAGTATTAAGAGATCGGTGGACTTCTGGTATCTCTTGATCTCACGGAGAGCAACAGCTGCGCACTATTAGCTAAGAACTGTGATAATAAACTGTGATAACTTACTGCCTGGCTTGTACCTGCGCGGTTTTCTCGCGGTTTTCTTGGGTTGTTTCTGAGGAGCTTTGCGGGCGGCTTTTGTTGCAAGGTCTTTTCTAGGCTGCTTGCCGCCTGTTGCAGCCCTAGCAGTAGGAGCGGTCTGTCTAGGCTTGCTTCTTGACATTATAGAGGAATTGATGTTGTAGTGTAGGTAGGGTATTCTAGTGTAAGTAGAGTGTTGCAGTGTAAGTAGAGTATTGTGGTGTTTTGATATGTAGATGCTTATGTAATTGCCAAGCCGCTCAGGTCACGTGCGCCTGCCTGCCTAGAGGTGCTGCCAAATGCCGTTTGCCCTACAGCCTGCCAACCACGTTAGCAACTCAGCACCTCAGCACCTCAGCACCTCAACACCTCAACAGCTATTGGAATAATCACGTACCGTTATCACAGTATTCTGCACCTACTCCTCTATAATGGCTGAAATCAAGCGCGAGTCACCTGAGACCTTGCTTCCTGAAATTCCTACACCTGAGGGTTTCGCGCGCGAAGAGTTTTTTGCCCTCTCAGAGGTATTAATAGCAGTCTTTTATCACAGCAGCTGCTAATTCGTATAGGGTTGGGCGTCTGAAGCTGCTGAAATTAGCAATATCCTTACACTTCGCGGTCAGGCTGGTTCAAAGAAAGGTCGCCCTACCAATTTCAAGTTCGCCTTCAAAGGAGCGCTCAGTACAAGCGCGCGTGCTATTCAGCAGAGAGATCGAGCTGCCTTGCGTTCTAAGGAAGAGCAAGTTATTGAGAAAGCCCGCGCTTCAGATCGCCAAGCAAAATTGCAATTGAAGAAGAAGCTGCAGAAGAATGAGGAATACAATGGCTTATCAGAGGAAGACAAGACTACAATGCTCAAAAATCAGTGGGACATCGAGGCTGAGAAGCGCTTTGATACTCAAAAAAGTGGTTAGTATTATCACAGCTTTTTATCACACTTACTTACTTGTAATAGCTGAATGGCTAGAGTCTGAGCTCGCCCGCGTCCATAAAAAATGGGCTAGAATCCAGGACGAGATTGACAAAAGAACCTTCGAAAATGCAACTAAGAAATCAGCAACTACAACTACCTCCTTAGCAACAGAATCCTCAACAAGTCGTGGTGTTTCTCGTGTCTGGAGCACTGGTGGTGCGTTAGACAGAATTAAGCGCAAGGTCTACCAGCAAGGAAAGAAAAAGCTTGATACCCACTCATTTAAGGATGCTCAGGAAAAGGCTGAATATATGCAATTTATTCAAGAGCTTACTCCTCAAGAGCTAGACATGGTATCTAAGGAAGATTTCCAGTAAGTTATCACATACTTTTATTACATACATATACTTATCTTATTAGACCACTTGAGCTTCCGCCCCTACCAGATATTCAAGGCACAGCCGAAGACGCTGACAACCCTCATATTGAATTTGAGAAGAATGAGTGTGCCGAGGAGAAGGATGAGGACTCTGAGATTGATGAGATGTACAGCCGGGCTAAAAATAGCTATGATAAAGATATTCTGGCTAGTGATGATGAGACAGATAGTGAGGAGGAGATGGATAGTGAGGGAGATACAGATTTCGAGGGGTTCTCAGACTGAGATGCATCCTGTAGATTCCGATGAGTAGGAATGCGCTGTAGTCAAACATTAATAACAGCCAATTATCACGGACTTATTGTTACACAACAAAGGGTTTAATGTAATTATAGCATTCCAAATAACATAGTACTGTACACATCCTCCAGTAATCCCCCTATAAGTTCTAACTATTGATTCATCCATTCCTTCATGTTGAGTATGGCCAGTCTTGAGCATAACCTAAGCAATCACCTACCAGAAGAACTTCACCAATTCAAACTTAATACAACCCAGCTTACTGCAGAAGGAGAAAGACGACCTCTTTATCTTCTTCGATACCCACCACCTAACAATACAGAAACTTATAAGGAAGAAACAATATATACAAGATGGAAAACTTAGTGGGCAAGCACCTCCTAGGCAAATAATCCTACAAATCTAAACCCACGCTGGAACTCTGCTATGCGTACAGGTATTATATAGCAGCAATTTAGTGAGGCTGCACGCATAGATAATAGTTATCTATTTGTATTCTGCTACAA
Organism: Paracamarosporium sp. OC-R06-R3; assembly: GCA_019828545.1. Taxonomy (NCBI): domain Eukaryota; kingdom Fungi; phylum Ascomycota; class Dothideomycetes; order Pleosporales; family Didymosphaeriaceae; genus Paracamarosporium; species Paracamarosporium sp. OC-R06-R3. The sequence goes on along the minus strand of JACVRA010000509.1, from coordinate 55,877 downwards.
TTGTAGTACTGCACTTACACATCCAGCTGCAAAGGGTATTTGTATCGGCGCAGGTAGTTAAAAGGTCTGTGCTAGGTGTGCTCTGGGCAGAGGCATATGGGAGTGCGTGATAAGAGGT
>JACVRA010000509.1:27779-55747 GCA_019828545.1 Paracamarosporium sp. OC-R06-R3 | reverse complement strand
CTCGTTTGAGCTCCTGACGATCATAGCTCAACTGAGCCACTGGAGCCCGATATGATCAGTGAGTCCTAAGCCTCGTTACAGTATTAGTACAAAGCACCTAATCAACCACCGCAACTTAAATCAGTGTCAGGCTATTTTATCACCACTTCACTCTCAATTATCTACAACTACTCTTAGCCCTACTACGAGAAATAATACGCCTACTATACCACTATACTCAGCAGAGGCGTTTCAAAAGGAATTAGTCTGTGTTGTTGTATGTGAGGTTTCGGATATGAGCCATGAAGCATAGGCCACCTTATGGATCACCTCAGGTGCCACTTGCGTGACTCTGGTACGTGATCGGATCATCAAGGCAGTACAGTATATAGCTTCCACAACGTAGCTACTCAATAAAACAACGCTTTGCCTCAATACTCTATCAATTCAATCTACCATTGTAGATAACAACTGGCCATTCCGCTCCATTGAGCGACCATCCTTTCAGCGCTTTATTCAATTCCTTAGGCTAAATACACCAAAAATCAGTCGATATACTTTTAAACTGATATTTAAAGAGCAGTTTACAAAAGCAAAAGCCTCACTCCTTGAAGACCTTAGGAAGAATACAAAGATTTCTATTGTTCTTGACGCGCGGTCTGCAAACAATCACCTTAGCTTCCTTGCAATTAATAGCTACTACATTAACGACAACTGGCAACTTCGGAATAGACTGCTTGATTTTATTCCAATTCGGGGGAGGCATACTGGAGCTTCTATGGCAGGAGACGTTCTTCAGGTTCTATCTAATACGGACACAGTACAGCGACTACTAGCAATCACCTGTGACAATGCTAGTAACAATAATACGCTGGCTTTAACGCTTCAAAGTAAGCTTAAAGTAGCAGGCGTAAATTGGGAGTGTAAGGAGAACGCGATTCCTTGCCTTGCTCATATCATCAATCTTGTTGTTCAGGATATTATTCAGCACCTTCGACTCTCAGCTTCAAATGAGATAGACGTCGCCGAAACTCTACAGAGGCGTCATATTAACGATATTGAGACAAGGGTATCAGTACCAAACTCCCTTCGCAAGGTTAGCAGGATTATCACAGTTATCTATCACATACGAACTTGAGGCAGCTCCGCGCTATCTGTATTGCGATTGATCGGTCACCACAGCGTTTTGAGCGATTTATCCTTACACAAAAAGACAAGGAACCAAAGAAGCGTCTCTCTGTTATACGAGATGTAAAGACACAATGGAACTCAACATATGATATATGTGCGCGCGCAGTTCACCTCAGGAACTATATTGATGAATGGCTCCGAACAGAAATAGCACAAAAGATGAGTTCAAATTCCCACACAGGAAGCAGTGAAGTTTCTAAGGCCGATTTCCGCGACCTTAAACGACTCCAACTATCAGCTACTGAATGGCATCATCTTGGGCTTGTCACAAAGATACTAAAAAACTTCAAAGATGCAACTACGTTTCTCAGCCAGGACGAGAGGCCTCAGATCTCATATATTTGGCTTATGTACAACCGCCTTTTCGACTTCCTTGATAAGATGACAGAAGACTTAAGTGAAGATCAAGATGATGGAGGGGTTACAAATTGGCCTAATATTGTGAAATCAGCAGCTGAAAGGGGTCGAGCGAAGCTGTCTAAGTACTACGCAAGGACAGGAGGTGAACGCGGATACCTATTTAACTGCGCAACCATACTAGATCCAACCCAGAAGCTCACTGCGTATGAGGTATATTATCACAGCCGTTTATCACAGATACTTTCTAATTGTATGCGTAGGATAAGACTTGGGAGGTTCAAGGCAAACATATATATCGCCAGGAGTTCCTTGAGTATCTAGACCGCTATGACTCTCTTGAAGAAAGGGATATTACTCCTGCTTCAGTTACCTACCCAAGGAGGACGCAGACTAGTGAATGGTTTCGCAGGCCACAGCAGCGATCAACGAGTAACCTCTCTCAGCGCTCTATTTCTACATCATTTGAGACTGAAGAAGACTGCGTGGGTGCTACTCATCAAGAAGGTGAATTATACCTTAGCACACCCTGTGTGAGACAGAGCGAAGGCTTTGATCTCCTTCAATGGTGGAAAGATAATGAGGGAGCTTATCCACGGCTTGCTTAAGTTGCTAAAGACATTTCAGCAATACCAATTGCTGAAGTTGGTGTAGAGCGCGTCTTTAATACAGCTAAAGACGTAATTGGGAATCGAAGGCTTAACCTTGCTGCAGGCACAATTCAACAGCTGTTAATACTCAAACATGCAATTGCTCAAGAGATAGATGATACTCATATAACTCAAGAGGCTGCAATTGAGGCTAGCGAAGACAGTGGTCAGTTTAGAGACTTATTTGAACTCCCAAGTAATGTACCTCAACCTGAGCCATTAGTATCCTTAGAGGAAGAAGAAGAGGAAGAAGAAGCTCCGTGGCACAGTTCTGTGCAGAGTAGCCCTGTTGAAGAGTTCGTCCCACCCCCACCACGAAAGCGTCAAAGGCCTAGGTGCTACTTAGATTAGCTGCTGCTGTGATAAATAGCTGTGATAAACAGCTGTAGTAAATATGTGTATATGTACATATCAAATGGTTTTCTATACCTTCTAGGTAGCTATTTAAAACGTAACGTCGGAGTGTTTGTCCAAGCACTAATGCAACCAATCACAGCCTTGCGCTAGTTTAGCCGTATACTAGCTATAGAGGACCCCTGGTAATGTTGCTCATATAATTTTAAATTCAAACAGAACCCATCGATCGCTGGAAGAGTTGCAGCACGATGCCACCCCGAGGCTATAGTCAAATAGTCCAGTGGATAAGTGTATTTAAAGCCCACATTTGTGTAGGCTAAATAGCCTACACTGTGCGTTAGGCCATGAAAATAGTCCAGTTGATAAGTGTATGTTTGGAGCGGCTGGAACAAAGGTAGAGCATTTATCCTATATAGCTCTGTTCCAGCCGCTCCCGGCAATACAAAAATTGCCAAAATGCGTCGTATTTTTGAAGAGATACATAAGACTACTAAGTCTTGTGTTCAAGTCGTAGAGTACACAATATACTTATTACTTTTTGATTCTTACGTAATCTTTGACAATAGTACTATACGCAACCTTGGTGGGTATCTCTACCCTACCCTAACCCGTTGCTTTGGCCACCCTGACCCTACCTTCACCCACGCTTGGACCACCCCGGGCCCAACCTGTTACGGCTGTGCCGCAACAAGGTAGCTCGGTAGGGGAACCTACCGACACCGACAACGAGGATGACTCCTGGGAGCAGGAGTCAGGTGATCTAGTATATGGGGATGACATAGACTATAACATGGAAACGTGACCAAGGTCACGTGACGGCTCTGCAAGATGCCAAGAAGACGCAGAGCCTAAACATGTATATAAGGACCCCGATTGACTAGATAGATCCTCATCGTCAATCCAACGATAGTTACCTTACTACGAGTTCACTGTGACACACTGTGAAGATTGTAAGCTTGGCATTGTGCCAAGCGACCCCCGTTACACAACCCCTACCCATTTGCCAGTCTACCGCCGCCGCCGCCGCCGCCGCCTGCGGCGGCGACGGCGGCGGTGACGGCATTACTAGGCTAAGCTTTTCAATTATAGTTATCTTAACAATTTAAGACTTAGTAAATTTAGAATAAGTCGTTATTTTTACTCTTACTAAATTTGGAACAAGTCGTTGTGTAAGGGAACGCTTACCCTTATCATGTTTTCGCCCTAGTCACGTGACTATAATTTAGCTTAGGTTATACCTCACCCCCACCATCACATACAATAGCACCAATATTTTTTGTAATCCTCATTTTCTGAGAGTCACTCGTGCTTTCCATTATCCACATCCACCGATATTACTCTCCATCCATTCAAAATCAAATTCGCCCCTTGGTCACATGACCTGCTACTTGCCTGCCATCCATGAAATTCATATCCACCGTCTGTTCTGCGCGTTCCAATGCTCATGCGCTGGGAAATTCAAATGCCGTTGTCCAACAACACCTTGCGTGAGTGGTGGGAAATCTATGCTGGGTATAAAGTATGCTGGTTGGGTGGTTGCAAGGTGTGTCTGGACGGTTCGACGTGTCGCGGATAGTTGAGAGAGACTGGCCACAATATGCCCAAGAACTTAGAAAATCTCTGAAGTGCAGGATGGCGAGGTGGTGTTATCATCTGCTCCGTCCCGGAAAGAGTAGGCCTCATCGCCCAAGAGATCCGCAGAGTCAAAGTCGAGAATAGAACCAAGTTCGATTCCGAGCAAACCCTGCCTGGTAGACTCGTTGTCGCTGGTGTTGTGCATGATGGCACTGGATACATTCATGCCTAGGTTGGTCAAGTTCGCTGAGGTTGGTGTGAGAACTGGCAAAGTATCGGAGTCGGTTTTGCCTAGCGTACCGTTGAGTGTTGAAGCCGTCGCAGCTTGTGCAACCTTTCGAGACTGGCGCTTCTTCTTCTGACCGGGCTTGCGAGGCATGTACTTGTAGTCCGGGTACATGCGCTGATGCTCCTCTTTCGCATCCTTAGCACGCGCTCGCCACTCCTCTTTCTCAGCTGCAGGAAGGTTCTTCCAGTCTTGAGAGCAAAGAGTTGCTGTTAATGGTTAGCATATCTGCGACAGGAAATTGGCTGGTAGTCAGATAACTAGCTTTAAAGAAATTACTTACATATCTGCTGGACTGACAGGTGCGGAAGCTTGTCCTTCAGCTCCTTGTGCTTCGTGTCGCGATACAACATCCAGCAGTTCATCGGACGAGGAGGGTTCTTGCGAATACCAGAAGCAGGGTGATTGGCGGTTGTAGATTGCTTGTCATCGTTTGAGGTGTTAGCTTTGTGGGAGATGGTTCTCGATTAGGATCAACATACATCGAAAACCCACGAAAGCATCGAGAGGCTTCTTCTGTTTCTCTGGGAGATTCTCAGGAATTTCCGGGATTTCCAGAAGCGTAGTGACGATCGTGGCTTGAGCCTTTGGGTCTTGGATGGCCTGCAGGACTTGGACCATCTCGGCGCCGGTGCGAGAGGTCAAGTAGTCGCGAATCTCGGCAGCGGTTGGAGGACGAGTACCACCTTCAAGGTATGTGGCAGACATGATGGGTTTGCAGGCTTTTTCAGAAAGAGATGGGGTTGGGAAGGACTCGGGTGAACAAAGGGTGGGAGAGTTCGCAGGTGGGGGCTTTTGAGGCTTTTGAGGCGGCAGGCGCGCCAAGGTTAGTCACGGCGTATCACGTGGGGTATTCACGGCGGGTTTGTGCATTCATCGTCGGTCACCTGCACAGCACAAGTAAAGGTAAGCGTCGCAGGTGGTGAATTATCGGAAAAGTCGCGCAATTCAATTGTTTCAAAGGCTGAGGCTGGTGCGACAACGGCGGAGTTGGCCAAGGAGTTTCTCTGTTCAGCAAAGTGTATACGCGACACAATTAATCGATATAACAAAACAGGCAGCAACGTCTCTCGATATCGATCAGGCCAGCCTCCTAAGCTTACTAGGCGGGAGAAACGTGTCCTATTAAGAGCTGTACGGAAAACACCTAAGATCACCTATCAACAGCTCATCAAGGAGGCACACCTGGGGAAGGACTTATCATATGATACACTATACAGAGCCCTCAAAGAGCAAGGACTTAGCAACTTCAGGGCAAAGAGATGGCCAAAAATCAATAGAGCAACAGCTCAATTACGGTTAAAATTCTGCCGTGAGTGCGCAAACTATCGCTGGAGATCTGAGCCTTTTCGGTTCAGTGATGAGTGCTCTGTTCAAAAGGGCCGCGGCAACGATGCTGAGTGGGTATTTCGATATCCATATGAGAAATGGAAACCTTGTATGATTACTGCTGAGTCTACAAGTAGGCCACCTCAACAGATGGTGTGGGCTAGTATATGGATTGATCATAATGGCCGCACCGGCGCCGAGATGGTCCAAGTCCTGCAGGCCATCCAAGACCCAAAGGCTCAAGCCACGATCGTCACTACGCTTCTGGAAATCCCGGAAATTCCTGAGAATCTCCCAGAGAAACAGAAGAAGCCTCTCGATGCTTTCGTGGGTTTTCGATGTATGTTGATCCTAATCGAGAACCATCTCCCACAAAGCTAACACCTCAAACGATGACAAGCAATCTACAACCGCCAATCACCCTGCTTCTGGTATTCGCAAGAACCCTCCTCGTCCGATGAACTGCTGGATGTTGTATCGCGACACGAAGCACAAGGAGCTGAAGGACAAGCTTCCGCACCTGTCAGTCCAGCAGATATGTAAACAGAAGAAGCCTCTCAATGCTTTCGTGGGGTTTCGATGTATGTTGATCCCAATCGAGAACCATCTCCCACAAAGCTAACACACCTCTAGGCTACTACATCAACATTCCCTCTTTCAAAGAGTGGCCCATGAAGAATCTATCACAGCCGATGGCAACTCTGTGGAACTCCGATCCGGATAAATCCAAATGGTCGTTGATGACGAAAGCATGGTCAACCATGCGTGATCAGATTGGCAAGAACAAAGTCCCTCTGGACCAGTTCTTCAGCGTTGTCTGCCCTTACCTCAACATAACCCGCCCCGATGTATATCTTGAACAACTGGGATGGGTGCTAGGTATTGACAAGCACGGTGCACCGACGCTCAAGCAACGCTCATCTTTCGGAAAGAAGCCTGTGAAATCTGGAGTCGCACACGAAGCACACTCTGTTGAAGACATCATACGCTATTGCCAGACCATGGGCTATGCTCAAGGTTTCGTCTTGAACCCAGACCCGACCTGCGCTACCTTCCTCGGTCACTCTAATGCAACGATGTCTGAGGCGGCGTTTCCGAACCCGACAATGCCTTCCTTCCAGGCCATAGAGAAGCGTATGGCTGAGCGAGAACAACGTGAAGTCAAGCGAGAGATCGCGAAACTTACCGGAATGACTACTATTCTCCTGGATACAGATCAGAATGCATCCGCATCTGTTGGAACGCATGCCACAACGAGCAACGGCAATAATTACCGCGGCCCTCAGCCAACTACCGATCAGGTTGCTGATGTAGGTGTCACCTCCTACAATAGTAACACCACCTACCAGGATTCTCATCAGACTACTGCGCAGACTGCCGATCAACACACCAGCGCCGACGAGACCGTTCACAACGATATGCGCAATGCCGCAACTGGTCTATCGAATCAACCTGCCACCAATGGTATGGAACAGTCTGGCAGCCTAGAGAACTCTGGCGACATGGATTTCGATCGTCTGAACCTACCCTTTGACTTGGACGCTTTCGAGCTTTCTCCTAGGGAGATCGCTATGAATCTAGCCGCTTTCCGTGAGGGTGCCAATACCAGCACCACCCTTCCCGGTATGGATGGTCCGTCTAACTCACGTTAGTCTTTCCATGGATTTGGAGTGTTACTCGATTCGAGTAATCATCGGACTTTGAGTTCGAATTTTGGACCGTCTTTGAGCTACAGCCATGTCAGTATCAGCTTTTCGTTGTGGTTCACTTCAGTACGATTCGGTATTGTGGCCAGTCTCTCAACTATCCGCGACACGTCGAACCGTCCACAGTGTTCCCCTCAACCAAAGCCCCGCACACACAGCACCACACCTTGCGCAACCACCCAACCAGCATACCTTATACCCAGCATAGATTTTTTACCACTCACGCAAGGTGTTGTTGCACAACGGCATTTGAATTTTCCCACGGCGCATGAGCATTGGAACGCGCAGCACGGAACAGACGGTTGCATATGAATTTCATGGATGGCAGGCAGGCAGGCAAGCAGGCAAGCAGCATATGACCAAGGAGCAAAATTGATTTTGAATGCATGGATGAATGCATGCATGGAGAGTAATATCGGTGGATGTGGATAATGGAAAGCACGGGTTCCAATGCAAGTAGGTAGTTAGTGACTCTCGATAGAAAATGAAGATTGCAAAAAATGTTGGTGCTATTGTATGTGATGGTGGGGGTGAGGTTGTGATACTCGCTACTTCTGCGGACTGGGCGCGTTCCAGTCGCTGGCCCATACGAAGGTGCCGCAACGCCACTGCGTTCCACTCTCCTTCTGCCCAGAGGGCCCTAATGGGCTGGACAAGAAAGTCAGCAGGCTGTTACCAAACGTGTGGGGATGTCACTCACCGGGAACAGATCCAGAACTGCCTCCCGCAGTTGATGCCCGGCTTCTTTGTGGTGAGGCTCTTGCAAGGCTCATCGTGGCCTTCGCATCGTGGAGGTGGCTTCTTGGAGAAGAGCTTGACCCATGACTCTTTGGAAGCTTCGGGGTCCCGAATAGGTTCCGCAACGGCGGACGTGGGTGGGGTGGCGGGGGTGGCGGGGGGTTTCGCATCCTCTGAGCTTGTCGGCGGGTCCTCGGTTGGCTTTGCGTTAAGCACAGTCTCGGGCGAGGAGTCCTCCGACTTGGGTTTGGTAGGAGAATCAGCCTTGGGGGCAAAGAAGCCTCGAAGCGATTGCTGTCCAGCCTCAGCAGCGATGCTCGTCTTGCCCCTCTTTGTTGTCCTCGACAGCGGTGCACCTGAGGCGCGGCGCTTCTCGGGTGATTTGAGCGACACCTTCTGGCTAGCACCAGAGCCATTGACTGTCTGCAGTATACCGGGGCCAACGCTGGCTTTCGAGCAGTCTGTGGAAGGTTCTTGTGTATCGGGGGTTGTCTTCGGTCGGGCTCTGGTGAACATGTCCTTGATGCTGCGACGTTTGTCGAACTCTGGAAGCAGCTTGCCTGACAATGGAAGCAAGTCTCGAGTCGGACTGAAGTCTCTTAGCCTGACACCAGATTTGAACGTTCCCGGTGCGTTCATCAAATCAACCATGTGCACCTGTTCTCCCTGCCAGTCGACAATGTCCTTGGTAGATGCGTACACGGGGCAATGATCCGAGCCCATCAGGCCTTCTTGTATATTCGCATCGTAGAACCACGACTGGATGTCGATGCTGCAGAGCACGTAATCGATGCGCGAGCCAAAGTTCCCAGGCCGCGCGTTGATCTTCTGCTCCCAATGGGTGAACATGCCTTCGCGCTTGGGGTGCATTTCCCGGCAGAGGTCCCAAAGCACAGGGCTCTCTCTTCCAGGATCCCGAGCGCCGGGGACTCTGCCGTTTTCGAGGAGCTGGTTGAAGACGCGCCTGTTTGGGGCGTTGAGGTAGTCCTCTCGTGTGATGCCCTCGTGGCGCATGCTCTCTTCTGCCCTTGCCGTATCGATCTCCTCCCTCGACACATTCAGGTCTCCTGTGAGGACGACCCTCTTCCCCATGGCGGCGAGGTTGCGAATGCGCGTATCGAGGGCTGTGAGGAAGCCATAGCGGAAATCGTCGCGGAGGCCGTTGCTGTTGGCCGGGCTGTAGACGCCAAAGAGCACAAAAGCGGGGAACTCGAGCACCACGCAGCGGCCTTCAGCGTCTAGGGCAGCAGGGTCGATGCCCAGGGCAGCAATCTGCGCAACCTGTGCGGGTGAGGGGTATCCGCCGATTGCGGCGTTCGCAGGCCGGTCGCGGTACGGCGTCGAAGAGCCGGGCGGGCACAGAACACCCAGAAGGCCCTCTTCGGCGCGGATGGGGGCACACACTGCCTGGCGTGTGTAGATTGCGACGCCCGAGTAGCCTGGGACGAGGGTCAGCGGGGGAGTTGCATGGCGGGCAGGAGAGTGGTACCCTTCTTGTGTTTGGGCAGGCTGAAGTAGCAGTCCCAGCCAGGAACCAGGACCATGTCATCTGTCAGGTCCTTGGGCTGGATCTTCAGCTCTTGCATGATGACCACGTCGGCGTCGAGGACGTCGAACATGGCGTCCAAGGAGCGCTTCTCGCGCCATGGCTGGTAGCCAAAGGGGTTACGAATGCCGTTGACATTCCAGGTGGTGATGCGAACCATTGTGCTGCCATGGCAGCCTCTTTGGTGGAGGCGCGTGGGCACAAGGTCGGACTCTGTCACAGCGATGGGCGAGCACAAGTGAAAGTCATGGTTGCAAAGCGAGTGATGAGAAACTCCAGCGGCGGCTATTATTGTCGGCTGAGAGCTAGCGGCGCCCCGGTCTGCGCTTTGGTCTGCGCTTTGACCTGACGGGGTGCCATGCTAGTCCCTCGCTTCCAAATCACCGTCGCGAAGGTTGTATTCAGTGCAAAGCGAGCGTTGTATTCAATGTAAACCGAGAGTTGTATTCAGTGTAAACCGAGCGTTGTGCTCAGTGAAAAGGAAAGCTTTTTTTTCAGTGAAAAGGAAAGTTTTCAGTGTAAAGGAAACTGCCCAGACCAATGCCGTCGTCCCTGTAGCTTAAGGCTAGCGGGATGCGCCGAGTGCGAGGCCGTCGGGCTGTGGGTGCAATGCATAGGAGTTGAAAGTCACATAATACCGCAAATATAGTGCTGCAGCCGCCCCTCGAGTAGCCAAGTCGTATTGCTCCAGATCTACGATTTTCCCCGCCTTGTGGTCCAGTAGCGAAAAATGGACCTTGTTCGAATCAGGATCGTACACGGCGAAGTACATTGCAGGGTCGGTGGCCACAGTCCGATGGATGACTTCCTGAGAACAGATATCCTTCGCGACCTCAAGGCTGGTGTTGCTCCCTTTCAGTCCGATGTGAAAGCAACGAACGCGGCCGTCCGAGAGCGACAAGACAGCGTCGCGTGCGACGGCCTGCGAGTCCGGTGCGGCAGCTGGTGTGGCAGCCTGTGCCTCATCCCGCTCCGCCTCTTCGATGATCACGGTGAATAGTTGGTTGGGTGTGTTGACTATGTTCGAGATGTACGCGGCCACGTCGTTTGGGTTTTTGCTAGGCCTATCAAGTTAGTCGTGTTTGAGGTGTGGGATTGCAAACACTTACATTGTCATTGTGTCTTGTGTGTCTTGACCGAGTCGATAGTAAGCCGAAGTTTGTTAGAACGATTCCTTCAAAGACAGTGCAACTGTTGGTAGTGGAAAATGAGTGGCACTGGAGAGAAACTTGTGCGGCGGAGGACAGCATTTCAGCTTCAGAGGCTGTTGACCATGTAGCTTGGTGCAAATGATCGTGGTTCCAATCATCGTCCGGTGGCATAAGGAGGTGTAGCACAGGGCGTTAACAATCAGTCGTGGCTTGAGGGGGCGTAGCACAGGGCGTCAATAACCATCCCGTGGCATGAGGGGGCGTAGCACAGGGCATTAGCAATCAGTCGTGGCTTGAGGGGGTGTAGCAAACAATCAGTCTGAGTGTTAGTGTACCTGACGGATGGGCTCCAAATATCGGGGTGAATGGTTTTCGTACCTATTTGCGTACGCATCTTCGACGGACAAGGCTCCAAACATCGGGCTGAGTGGTTTCGTACCTCGTATCGCCAATGTCGACACGTACAGGAACCCCGCACCACCCGAAAGTCTGGTATACGAACATGCTCCGATGCCATCGATTCGCTTAGAGATGCCGTGTGCGAAGATTCCCTACACCGCTCCAAAGTCATGCGACATTTTACGAGAAAATGTGGGAGCATTGCTTGCTTGTGTTGCCGGAATTCATGCACCCGAAATGTGTTGAGGCCATTGCTTGCTTGCGTTGAGGCCACGTATCATGCTCAATGAGAGAAAAGAAATGGGTGGCGCTCGGATTCATGCACCTGTGCGCGGATATGTCTCATGCCGACAAATATTGATGTCACGCGCCATACTCAATGTGAGAAAGGAGATGGGCGCAACCAGGATTTCATGCACTGTGACCGAACATGTCCAGACCGACATGTATTGAGGTTGCGCGCTGCTAGGATTCATACACCTGTGACCGAACATTCCAGACCGACACGTATTGAGGTTACGCGCCATACCAGCGAGAGATAGGAGATACGTGCCGCTGGGATTCATGCACCGGTGACCGAACATCTCTAGATCGACATGTGTTGAGGTCAGGAGAGAGGTAGGTGAACCCTAGCACGCCCAAGCAAGCGGGGTAACTCCTATGGCACAATGATCAGCAGGTCGTAGAGCATAGGGATTTCAAACCATAGCCCGATTGAATATTTAAGGCGCCTGAAATGTCTTCCATGCCGACACACACAGATTTATTCCATCATCTTTTGACTTTCCTTGGTGACTTTCTTTTGCGACTTTCTTTTATGACTTTCTTTCATGCCTTTTTTCCTTGCCGACATGCACAGACGTCTTTCCGCTTGCTTGCGCCGCTGCGATTTAGTCAACACCTGCGATTCCGTCAACTGCGATTCCGTCAACGTCTGCGATTCCGTCAACATCTGGTATTCCGTCAACATCATAGCTTCTAACCACGGGTCTGGTATGTCATCACTGATACGTATGGAGTTCTTCTCATGCTTACCATCTCAAGGGACACCGCTTCCGCCGCAGGGGTTTCCTGCGTACATCTCTCATGCCGCCGTCGATACGCTCCGAGACCTTGCATGCGATTATCTCTCATGTCGCCATCGATACGCTCCGAGACCCTTCACTGCTCGACTTACGCTGCTGGGGTCGCCACATACCTACTCCATCTCGTCAAGCCTATGACGAACACCGAACTCATCCAAGTCATTCTACGACGCCTGCACCACCCGCTCGACATTATGCCGTAGTCAAGACCCTGTTGTCGCTCTCAACAATCTCCCCAGAAGAGCCACACAGCACACAGCGGCACTGCGTCGAGTGTCTGGAGACAACAACCAGAAAGAGATAGTCGCGGGGACGAAACCTAGCAGCGAAGGGATTAGCCAAGTGGACCATGCGGTCTGCTACCTCTGCAACTGTCTCTTACGCAGAGATACTGGCTATCCCACGAGCTAGAAGAAATTGCTGCTTGCGCCGCCAGCGACACGCTGGTGGGAGGTGGGGCGGCGCGGCAGAGGGGGGAGGAGGGGGGAGGGAGGGGCGTGTCGCACCAGACTGCGGTCTGGAGAAAGAGGAGGACGTAATTGGGAGGGATTGGCTTGGGTTTGGGTTGGTATCTGCGTCCGTGTTGTGCTGCATTTTCGCGTGCTTTGATCCCAAGGGTCCCTCCGTCGTTTGCGGAGGCGGCATATAGGTTTGTTCTATTCGAATGGACCTCGGGTCCAGGGTGAATGTTGCAGGCCTATATGTCGCCCCCGGAAACGACGGTGGCGCTTAGGGGTACATACCAACACCTCGGGGGTGCGGCACAACACGGACGCAGATGCCAGCGTATGTAGTTTCGGTTTGTAGGCAATCAACTCCTTCTTGCCTTCACTGATGTGCCATTTGATGAGTGACCACGTACATTGTGAGCCCTGCTTGTCCTTCTGTCTTCTGGCTGGTCCTTCAGTCTTCTGCTGCGCGCACCCACTGGGGTTCTTGTGGGCGTCGGCGTTCGGGGAGTTGGACAGCCGCCGACCCACAACGCTGCTCCTTGAGTCAGCATGTCGCCGCCGAGCTGGACCATGTTATCGACATGGACGCGGGCCGGGCCGGGCGGGAGCCAGAGAGGATGGAGCTAGGCCTCACGACCAGGGCTTGCTAATGCGAGACGGTCGCGGATCGTGCCGGTGGGTTCAATTCAGCCGCTGCCAGGCATTCGTCCGTGTCTGGGGCTCGACGCGAAGCCAGCCCCACCGGGTCAAAGCACAGACAATCTCGTCTGCTTTCTCTCGCCGAAGCAGCCTTCTTGGAGCTTCGTTCGCTTGCGTGTTTTCTTGCGTACGGCAATCTCGCATGCCGTCGCCGATGCGCCTGACGAGAGAACCGAGATGCGTGGCTCGCTGCAGTCGACATGAAAACGCGGGCAAGTGCCGCTAGGATCCGGTCAACATGATGGCCTGGAGAGTACGCCGCGACATTCATGCACCTGCGTACGATTATCTGCCATGCCGACACACAAAGAGGCCTTGCGCCATGCTTACGAGAGAAAGGAGATGCACCGGTTGCTTGCGCCGCTGGGATTCAGTCAAGATCACGAGGCGGAGACAGGCGCGCTGCTTACGCCGGTGGGATGCAGTCAACACGATGGCGGCGAGGGAGATGCACTGCTTGCGCCGAGGGAGATGCACTGCTTCTGCCGCTGAAATTCAATCGATATGATGGCGCAGAAAAGGGATTCAGTCAAGAGGATGGGGTGGAGACAGGCGCTGCTGAGATACGGTCAAGACGATGACGCGGAGACATGCATCGCCGAGATACAGTCAAGATGATGTCGCCGCTTACTTCCGCCGCTTGGATTCAGTCAAGATAATGACACAAAGACATGCGTCGCTGGGATACAGTCAGCATCATGGTGCGGAGAAGTGCGCCGCTGAGATTCACTCAAGTCAACACGATGGCGCGGAAAAGTGCGCCGCCAAGGTTCAGTCGGCATGATAGCATAGAGAAGTGTCGCTGAGATTCAGTCGACATGATAGCACAGAGAAGTGTCGCTGAGATTCCGTCGACATGATGGCGCAGAGATTTGGGGCTGTAAACTGCCGTCTGAGGGAAGCTCATTAGATATGTTTGGAAGCGAGTATCTGCATGCCGCCGTCAATACGCAGAGGTCTTGCCAGTCTTGCGAGATAAAAGAGATGGGCTGTTTGCGCTGCTAGGGTTTCCTATATGCGAATATCTCCTATGCCGCCGTCAGTACGCACCAAGGTTCTACGCCAGTCTTACAAGCCAGAGTAAGATACGCTGCTTGCTTGCACTGCTAGAATCCAGTCAACATAACAGTGCAGAGAAATGGTGGAGTGTAGTAGAGGACAGTGAACGTGCTTGGACACTGGGTCTCCTGCGTACAAGTATCTGGCATGCCGTCGCCGATACGTATGGTCTAATTGAATGTGTTTGGAAGCACTGGGTCTCCTACGTACGAGAGTCTCATGCCGTCGCTGATACGCTCGGAGGTCCTGCTTATGCCGTCGTTGGGATCTCCTGCGTATAGGTATCTCTCATGCCGGCGTTGATACGCTCCAAGGTCCTGCGTACGAATACCTCTTATGCCGCCGTCGATATGCTCTGAGGCTCTGCATTGCTTATGAGCTGGAGAAGGGGATGCTCAGCTTACTCTGCTAGAGTTTCAAGGACAAGTATCTCCTATGTCGCCATCGATACACTCCGAGGTCGTACGTCTTTTACGAGAGAAAGGAGGAGTGAAGACCTAAATGCATTAGCATCAGTCACAAAACATATGGTCAGCACGCCTGCTGCATGTGCGGGTGCCAGGTGTTTGGGCGGCTCGCCACGTACCTGCTTCATCTCGTCGAGCGTCGACTGATCGACACCTGTATCGCCCGCTCGATGATCTGCTAGTAGACAGACCCTGTTGTCGCTATTAGCATGCTGCGTCAACTGACCCCACTCTCGTCAAGCACCTCCTTGGAAGAATCATGCAGCGCACACAGCGGCGCTTTGTTCAGTGTCTGGAGTGCTTGGTCTCCTACCTTATCTTGCAACTATCTTGAATGTATGCGGGTACGCACGCGGAGATCCGGTGCCGTGCATACAAAGTGGGGAGATGTGTGGGTGTGTGGCTTGCTTCACACCTGGTCCTTTTGGATACGTCAGCAACAGTCCCAAAGTATGTATCTGTCCCTGCCTTACCTTACAATTATCTCGCATGCGGGTACGTACGCGGAGACCCGCTGCCGTGCGTACGAGATGGGGAGGTGTGCGGCTTGCTTCACAGACCTGGTACCTTTGGACACATCAGCATCAATCACAACACATGCATCAGTCCCTACCTTACCTTACAACTATCGTGCAACAACTATCGTGCATGCGTGCAGGTACGCACGCGGAGACCCGCTGCCGTGGTAAGAGGTGGGAAGGTGTGCGGCTTGCTTCACAGACCTAGTCCCTTTCGTCAGCATCAATCACAAAGCATGCATCTGTCCCTTACAGCTACGTGCACGCATGCAGGCAAGTATTCAGAGACCCGCTGCCGTGCGTAAGAGGTGGGGAGGTGCGTGGCTTGCTTCACCGTCTCTAGGAGACCTGTGGCAAAGCGAAGGCACGGGGCGGGGCGGGGAGTACGTACCAAGAGTTCAGAGCATGGTCCGCCCGCGGAGAAGGGGATTGAATGGGCTTGGGACAGCACTTGGTCTCTACCTTATAGCCATCTCTCATGCCGAAGCACACGCAGGTCCTGGCCATTCTACGAGCTGAAGGAGATGTGCTGCTTGCGCCGTTGTTGTTCACAGAGCTGGTGGCATGGCGGAAAGGTGGTGCATAGAGCCTCAGGGCTTCAGACCAGTCAGAGTGTCACCTAGACTACAACGCAACATCCGGTACACGATGATGAATCCTGGTAGTTTTCCCCATGCTCTTGCACAGTTTATTCTTTACGGCAAGCAATGGGTTCCATACTGGGACACACACAAGAAGAAGATTCTCTGGAAAAAGGACGAATCTCTTCCTCCCGCGGGTGACTGTGTTGGTGTAACTCAGCGAATGCGGTTGGGACATCTCCCATGCCGATACGCACACGGAGGTTCTGCGCTGTGCTTACGAGCTAAGCTTGTGTTAGCAGAGTAGGTAGTGTGGGTAATGAATGGAAGCCTTGCGAGAAGACGGACGAGTCCGTAGACGGATATGCGACTCATTGGGTCTCAGAAGACGTTACTGTGATGCAGCTTTTCCCGAGAATCGCTGTGGTGCCGTACTTCAGGCTAGCGCAAATCGCACAAAAGCCCAGCAATGATCCTGAGCATGTTAGCTTTTCGCCAAGTCCGCCTGCCCAGACCAAAGCACCAGACTAGCGTAAGGTATTAATATCCTTTGTACGAGCATCTCCGACGTGTCCTTACGTCAGAATAGATGAAGGCCTGTGCCAAGTAAACTTGCGGATCTTGATTCTTGACCCTGACTCCAACCTCCAAACGCATCCCCACCTCCACGGCGCTATGGATCCCCAGGCTCAAAGCAGCTTCTTCGCAAAGCTCAATCAAGATGTCCGTCTCCTAATCTACGACGAGCTACACGCGCTAGCTTGCGGCTGCAAAGAGGGAATTATTCTATCCTGCAAACGAGCAAACCAGGTACGCATAACCAATTCAGGGTAGAACGTACCTAATGTCTATACCTAGGAAGTATTAGATGCAGCTGGCCGCCATCTAAACAAGGGCATAAAAGCCTTTCAAAGAGGTTTCGAGCAGGTTTACAATAAGCCAATATCCCTCCGCAAGGACATCGCTTTCGGTCATAGCTGGACGGCACTGCGCTCTATTGAACTGTCAATGGATATCCGTGTCAAGGAACATACAGGCCATAAGAGTGGACGGTCGAGTTTTATGGATATCGAACTGGGGGCGAGCCCAGCTCACAGCCCATTGCACATGCTTTTGCACTGCCCGTTCGATAGGGTCCTCATCGAATTCAAATGTCCTGAGGAATCCGAGAAGATCCGAGAAGACCTATGGGATCACCTATTCGAATTCCAAGCCAACATTGCACAAGATATAAGTGACGCCTGGCAAAGGTTCCTTTGCAATGCTGGAGCAGTTAGCGAATGTATCCAAACAAAAGAGATTGTATTTGCATGGGATTACCGGAGCGTGACGGGGTCACATGGGGAAGTAGTAGGGTATAGGCACCGCTACGAGGAAGACTACCTCAGTTTTCTAGCCGATGAGAGCTCAATGAAGATGCCAAGGGATAACGAAGAGTACGACAGAGAGTGGCCTTCCTTGTACTATCTTGACCAGGGAGGGTATGAACAGCGTTGTGACAAGACTTCTCTTGTGGGTATGTGGGTGATTACACATCCCAATCACTGGATGTTGGCGTGGAAAGAAGTAGACGGAGACGGAGAGCCGATTGACGTATTTGCGGCTGAGTTGTACAGAGGTAGAAGGGAGAAAGTGAAGTGCGCGGGGATTGGAGAGCCAATTCTGGTGGATTTGTGAAGTTGGAAATGGCATACTAAAAGTTGTTAGCAGAGTTATAGCGATTATGTTATTGTTGTGTGGTTTTGTTGCTGCGTTTATCAGCCAGATCTTCGATCGTCGAACACGGCGAGTTGCCATTCTTGACGACGTGCTTGCACAGCCTGAGAAGCCTCGAGCCTTTCGTGACGTATTCGTAGCCATGGAGCGATATCGTAGCCATGATCTGATGTCGACGCCGTGCAGGCAGAACGACACATGGTCCCCGAGACGCGCCGCCCGCAAGACGCCCCGCACTTGTCCGCCCACTTCGAACCCAACAGGCCGCCACGCTCGACGTCGCGGCCGTCGCATGCGTCCTCCCGGCCAGCCGCATTGTCGGCAGCGTCTTGCTTGAGTTTTGTCCGCGTGGATTGCTCAACGTCTTGGTGGCTCCACGGTAAGCGTCACACCTGCTGGGGTTTTCTGTGCCGGCACGCACGGAGCGCCTGCGTCATGCTCGCGAGCTGGAGCGTGATAGCGCCTCGGGAGACGTGCTGCTTGCTGACACGCACAGAAGTCCTGCCACGCTTGCGAGACAACGCCGCTTACGCCGCCGAGGTTGAACATCTCCCATGCCGACACGCACCGAGGTCTTGCGCCGCCGGAATTCAGTCGACATGATAGCACGGAGAAGGGATTCAGTCAAGAGGATGGTGCGGAGCAGTGCGCTGCTGAGATTCAGTCGACATGATGGCGTAGAGAAGCGTGCCGCCAGAATTCAGTCAATACCTGGGATTCAGTCAACATCTGGGTCTCAGTCAAGATGATAGCGCGGAGAGGTGCGCCGCCGGGATGCAGTCAATATCCGGGAGTCAGTCAACATCTACGACATGGCGTTGCTTGCTTGCGCCGCTGGGGTTCGGTCAAAACGACGGCGTAGAGACATATACCGCGGGATTCAGTCAAGATAATGGTGCGGAGCAGTGTGCCGCTTGCGCCACTGAGATTCAATCAAGATGATGGCGCGGAGAGGTGCGTTGCCTGCACCGCTGAGGTTCATGCACCTTTGTATGAACGCCGACACGCATAAAGGTCCTCCGCCATGCTTACGAGATAAAGGAGACGCGCTGCTTGCATACGCCGCTAGGATTCAGTCAACATAACGGAGCGGAGACGTACGCTGCTTGCACCGCTGGGGTTCATGCACCTTTGTGTGAACATCTCCCATGCCGACACGCATAAAAGCCCTGCGCCATGCTTACGAGATAAAGGAGACGCGCCGCTTGCTTACGCCGCTAGGATTCAGTCAACATAACGGAGCGGAGAGATGCGCTGCTTGCGCTGCTAGGATCCATGCACCTCCCATGCCGACACGCATAAAGGCCCTACGCCATGCTTACGAGATAAAAGAGAGGCGCCGCTTGCTTCGCTGGGATTCAAATAACATAATAACACGGAGGAGTGTGCCACTTGCGTCACTGGGATTTAGTCAGCATGATGGCGTGAAGTGGTGATGCGTGGAGAACCTGGGCTTTCGACTGCCGTCTGAGTGGAGCTCACTAAATGTATTTGGAAGCACTTAGTCTCCCGCGTATAAGTATCTAGCATGCCGTCGCTGATACGTACGGTCTGAGTAAAGCTCATTGAACGTGTTTGGAGGCTCCGGGTCTCCTGCGTACAAGTATCTGGCATGCC
The DNA here is from genome assembly GCA_019828545.1 of Paracamarosporium sp. OC-R06-R3. Lineage (NCBI taxonomy): Eukaryota > Fungi > Ascomycota > Dothideomycetes > Pleosporales > Didymosphaeriaceae > Paracamarosporium > Paracamarosporium sp. OC-R06-R3. The sequence goes on along the minus strand of JACVRA010000509.1, from coordinate 36,289 downwards.
GTCGCCGATACACCCAGAGGTCTTGCGTCAGTCTTACGAGATAAAGCCGATGCGCTGCTTGCTTGCACCGTCGGGATTCAGTCAAGACGAAGGCGCGGAGATGTGCGCTGCGTGCTTCCGCCGCTGGGGTTCAGTCAACATGATAGCGTGGAGAACCGAGGCCTCAGGACTACTGTCTGGGTAGAGGTCATTGAATGTGTTTGGAAGCGTTGGGTCTCCTGCGTACAAGTATCTCGCATGCCGTCGCCGATGATACACACCGAGGTCCTGCTATACTTACGAGCTGGGGCAGAGGCGCTGCTTGCGTCGCCGCTATCCAGTGAGCCTGGTGGAGCGGCGGGGTCGCGGGGAGAAGGGCTTCAGAGTACCGTCTAAGTGAAGCTCGTTGGATGTGTTTGGAAGCGCTAGATCTCCTGCGTGCAAGTATCTCGCATGCCGTCGCCGATGATACGTACGGAGGTCCTGCTATACTTACGAGCTAGAGGAGATGCGCTGCTTACACCGCTGCCGTCTAGTGAACCTGGTGGTGCGGCGAAGCGGCGGAGCGTGGGGCAAAAGGCTTCAGAGTACTGTCAGAGTGGAGCTCGTTGGATGTTTTTGGACCTCACCAAACCATACTTTTGCAATGACTCCTAAAGGGTTCTGCTTGTCAACAGTCATTGTCTCCTATAAGCTCAACAGCTTAGTAAAGGTACAGCATTCGGTGTGCAGCTCTGCTGTGGTACCGACTCACTAGGGTCCCACGCTAAGCCAACACCAACTCGATGTGTTTGGATCTCCTGCATACAAGTATCTCCTATGCCGCCGTCGATACACTCCGAGGTTCTGTACTGCTTTGAAGCTGGGAAGGGGGATGTCTAGCTTACGCTGCTGTGGTTTCCTGCATACAGGTATCTCCTATGCCGACGTCAATACGCTCTGAGGCCCTGCGCTGCTTTGGAGCTGGAAAGGAAGATGTTTGACTTACGCTGCTGGGGTTTCCTGCGTACAAGTATCTCTTCTATGCCGCCGTCGACACGCTCTGAGGCCCCGCTCCGATGCCCCGCTATACTTATGAACCAGAGGAAGTATCTCCTATGCCGCCGTCGATACGCTGCTTGCTTCGCAGTCTTCAGGAGACCTAGCCCCTTGGAATGCATCAGCATCAGTCACAAAACACGCATCTGTCGCTACAGTAGTGCGTTTACCTTGGCAACAACTGCTTGGCGTCAACAACTGCATTGCAGCCGAAAGAGCGCAAGTGTACCTACTCAGTTCAAAGACCGTACGGAGAGAGTTGTCATGTTAAACAACGTTGTGGTCGATACGCACGCGGAGGTGCGGTGCTGTGTGTACGAGCTGAGGAGGGGTGCAACTTACTTCACGGTCTCCAGAAGACCAGACCCACGCCAAGGCGAAGCGACGGGGCGGTGCGTGGAGCACTAGGACTCAGAGTACGGCCCGTCTGCAGTGCGTGTGTAGTTGTGGGAGAAGAGATGTATGAGGTGGAGGGGAGGAGAGGGGGAGGGGGGGAAGCTGGCGGGGAGTCAGGAAAGTGGCGAAAAAGATTAGCTAAGTGGAGCACGGGGCTTCCACAGCACGTGCTCTGCTACCTCTACAGCTGTCTCCTACGCAGAGCTAGCTATTCTATGAGCTGGAGGGAGATGCGCTACTTGCTTGCGCCGCTGGGATTCTGCTTGCGTCGCTGGGATTCATAGATCTGGTGGCAGGACGTGGAGCACGGAGTGAGTGTATAGCACGTGGTCTCATAACTATCTGCTGTGCTGATAGCGTCCGCTAACGCCGGAAGACCCACGCTCACTCACTCCTCAACTTTCCATCATCTACACTCATGGGTGACCCGCTTCGACCCGATATTGAGGAAATTCAGAGCATTCAAGATTACAGCTACAGTATCTGGCCTTCTTACGCTCGAGAGGCAGAGCAAACTCCCAACGTCATGTTTTCAACTACGGAACGTTCTCGCCAAGACACGGGGATTTCGATTCTTCTGGCACGGCAGAGGCGAGGCTGCCGTTCCAGAAAGCCATACAGCGGCGGCAGATGCCTCTGGCGGCTACCCAACGGTGCCTGCAATCTCGCGGAGAAGGAGGTACATGATCAACTTGTATTTGGAATCACACAGGCAACCCCACTTGTCTTCAAGGATGGCTCCTAATTCACCAACTGGTCTAACATCCAAGGTACTACTGAAGAAGGCAATTACCTGGCGATAATAGCATTGCATGGACGTACATTTCATCAGCAAAATGGGCGGAAATGCAGACACAGAAGCGGACCTACCTCATAGCCGAATGCAATATCAACCGTTAACGAGCCAACGGCGATAATGCTCCTGGAGCCCGTCGCAAACGCCCTTCCGCTCATCGGCACATGGCAAGACACCCAATTCCTTGCACAGCTGAGGAGGAGCGGCTGCTTGATGCGAGTTTCCGTCTTTTGTCTCGTACCTCAGCTTCGCTAACAATACCTCGCGTGCAGCTTCTGCCTCAAACAATATCTCGTCTTCCCCTTCCTAACCTCCCGGCGGAAAACGTCCAACTCGAACGAAAACATCTCGCACGCGCACAACTAAGTGATGAGGAAGGACACTATATGGAGATGATATTCGAGTCTTCGCCAAGGGTTAAGGAGATGGTGGAGACAAGGAGGGTACTGAAGAATATTCTTGACTATGGGCTTGGGGACAGGCTGGATAATATCAAGAATGCGCCATCAGCATTCATACTCCGGACAATTTTGTAAAGATTCTTCGTCTTCTCTAAGCAGATCCTAAACAGAGACCATGTAACGTCACTACTACCACCATACTATAAATAAAAACATCCCACTAATCTGGCTATCAGAAGCAGCCGGATGATCCAATGAGCCACAACAGATCGACAGCCATTAATATTGTTAATTGGTAGTCTAGGAGACGCATCGTTTGCGAAGCATGCTTGTCAGATTCAGCGGGAAGTTACATTCGAACTCCAGCACTTGGTATTCCCTGTCTTCTGCTAGTAAGGCGCCATTCCCGTTTCCTAGACGGCTACGTCCTCCCACGCCTGCACCATCGTCGACCGATTCCAATCCCTCGATTACGCCATCCGCTCTGCTGCTTGCTCTCCCCAAACGCCGTAGTTCTCGGAGAAGAGCTTTGCAGCTTCACCGAGCATCTCGTCCGTGACCTCGTCACTTCTAAAACCCTCGTAAATTTTCTTATCCATGTTGATGGGGCTTCTTCGCCTGGGCGTACGTGGTGCTTGGGTAATGGTCCGAATTTGAGGTTCGAGGGTAAATGCGACGGATTTTCATGTACGCGTCGACGACTTCATCTGGGGCTGATGGTTTTCCGAATTTTACCTAACAGAAAGTGGTTAGTATCTATGGACTATCTACGATCTGACTTCCAGCCAGCGAGCAGTTCAATCTGACTTTGCACATGGTCAAACAGGAATGTACCAGCACCAGGGATCAAAAACTGTGGAAGTTTCGTGCGACAAATTCCCGCTGCATAATCAAACGCAGCTTTGGCTCCTTCAAAATCCCCATGCTGAAGACGCACGACGCAAATGAAAACTTCTTCTTCAAGCGGATTGTACCTCCTGCCAAGGCTCAGAGCATCATTCTAGCGAGTTTCTGCCTCGGACAGGGGAGAAATCCGTGCAAGAGCAATGAGTGTTCGTAAATGTCCAAGTCGATCAACAATGTCAGGATCAACCAGCCTTCCATAAATGCCAGACACTTCCGCAAGTGAAAGTTCCGCTGCTGATTGATTGTTGCGAATTGAACACGTGATCTTTAATCACGTGATATAGCCTTCTGTATCTAGTACAGTTTCAGATCCTGATGGCCTATTTAATAGGCTAAGTTCATCTGATCTCTCCTATGTAGCAATAAATCAATTACTGCTCGCCGGGCCGAGCTTTCCAATCGTAGTTATGCCCGGTTTGGCGGGCTTGGCGGACAGTCTCCCCTCAGCGCTCGGCTTCATCTACGCGTCTGCGATCCCGAATTGCCCAAGGATCTGCGTTGCTGCAGACTATCCAGTACGTTATGTAACTTCGTCTTGAGCTTGAAGCCTTCTGCCTTTCGACCGCACTGTGCATGTACCAAGCCAAAGCCTGGGATCCGGCCTTACCGCGGCCCTCGAGCATCTCTACGCGTTCGATGCGCGACTAAAGGTGCGACTTACGGTAGACCGCATTAGCTGCGACAAAATGCTGACAGCATTTAGGAGGAGATTATATTGTTTACTAAGCGCGTCTATCCCGTCGTCGAACTCACCGCCGTCTACCGTTTTCTCGCTGCGGACCAATTCTGGTCGCTACCTTCCTCGAGCTTCGCCGCTACCATCATCTTCCCCAACACGTCTTTGATGACAAGATCACCTTATCGCATATCCTATACAAGATCCATACCTGCCGACAACGGATAGCTACCCGTGCAAGCTGTTGAACGAGAACCGCCTCTCCTTATCGAACGTGCAACCAAAAGATGACGGCTATCAGATTTCCTACCGGGTTTAACATGACAAACTACCTCAGCTCTGGAATCACGAGCATGGTGTACCTAGACTTGTCCTCTTGGACGGTCGTTAAATATCCTCATCAAGTAGAGGAAGAACTTGCTATCGAAGTTGAGAGACGGATCTACGAGCGGTTCCAGCAACATGGCGGGCACGAAGGTCTGCTAAAATTTCATGGTTCTTTCGAATCTGGTATTCGGCTAGAATATGCAAGCAAGAACGGACTCCGCCATTATATCCAAACTCATGAGATCAACACTAACCAACGCCTTCAATGGGCCCAACAAGTCACTAGCGCGCTTGCCTTTGTTCATTCAATGAATGTCATTCATGCAGACCTAACGTGCGGCAACGTTGCTTTAGACAAAGATCTACACGCAAAGCTGCTCGACTTTAGCGGTTCCTCATTGGATGGCTCTGAGCCATTCGTAGTGGTGACTGCCAGCCATAAATGTCCCGGAAGCGACCTCAAATCAATTCGGGCAGATCTGTTTGCCCTTGGCTCTACTCTATACGAGATGTGGACTGGCAACCCTCCGTACTTTGAGCTTGGGCTCAAGGAAGTAGAAATCACCAATTTGTTCAAACAATCCAAGTTTCCTGATACGAAAAGTCTGGGACCAATAGGCGATATCATCACAGGGTGCTGGCAAGGCAGGTTCGCGGGTGCAAATGATGTTCTGAAAGGTCTGTTCTGGCTGATTTCTCCTACACTTGAACGTTACATACTAATGCCGTTCAGCTATTAGCCATCATCGTAGAATCCATTCCTCCGCCCCTCGCATCCTCGAGGCGACTATTGCAGTTTCAGTCCTTGGCTTGGTCGTGTTCCTTGAACGAAGGCGTTCTCGAGTTTAATAATCATTTATATGGCAAGCCGAGTGCATTTTATCGCCCATGCACTTCGCTCATCGCCCAAACGAAGCCATCGCAGCTGTCTGCCGCAGCTGTCTGTGGCTGTCTGTGGCTGTGGCTTTGCGGAGGCTTTCCCCTCACCAAGTTGCTGCGTACGCCGAGCCTGGTTTCTGCTAATTCATATGTGCCGCAATTCAGCGTCGAAGAGCCTGAGAGATCATAGTTTAATGGTTCAGCCCCACTTACGAGCAACGGCCGTTACATCGTCGCCTATACGCCACGGTACATAGATACCGTCGTGCTCCACAAGACGCTGTGTAGACTTTACGGGAAAGTGCCTATGTAGCAATATAATACTAAAAATACCCTGGACTCTAACTATACTTAACCAAGATATCTTAAATAGGGCCGTGCAACTTCAAGTAAGTATTAAACTCTCAAAAGGCCCTCTCAGCAACTGCGAGGGTCGGAAGGGAGTTGTAAGTACTTTGTTTGTCAGTATTGCTAAGATGAAAAATGCACACCCATACTCAGCTCGCTCCACAGGTCAGACATATCAGTTTTGCTATTGGTAGCTGATGAACTTTGAATGTTTCCCGCTTCTCAGCAGTGTTGGGGAACAGGTGTGGGTGGGAACTCTTGGATGGGAGATGGTCCTTTAATAGTCTCGACACCGTTCCTCGCTCCACATGAAGAGCAGGGTAAGGGTCCATGCATCAAGTCGACCTGGCTGTGCTCAACCATTTGTCAGCTATCAAGGATTGGATCGGGTGAATGCCCTCTCGCTCAACAAAATTAGGCGTCGCATTATGCCAGGTTCCTTGCTAGCTTTTGGTTGGAAGACCCGTGAAATTGTGGCTGATCCGGCCATCGCCTGTAGTAATCGCGGGCGACCTGCCGTTAGCTACCGCCGCTTGTCTGGCTGTTGACTGAGTTACCATGTTCTAGGACTCTACGTCACAACCGTTGAAGCATTCCTCCGTCGAACGTTCACTCCGCTCCTACTTCTGATCAAACAGTTGACGATGAAGAAGGGGTCAGTCTGAATATCTTGGGAAGGCATTTGCATGTCAGAAGCTAAGCTCGACGCTGTCGCTTTCGGTCCGTTGCCTAGTATATTCTATTCTGGAAGGCCCTCCAGCGACTTTCGTACATCCATAGCAAGCTTTCTAAGGCTACCTTCAAAGGGCCGTTCATAATCGAACGCATGGGGCATACCGGGTGCGGTGTACAAGTGAATTTCGACTCCCGGAAAGAGAGTGAAGAGCGTGTCCATCAGCTTCTCAACACCTTCCAAAGGACAGTTTGTATCCGCAGTCCCGTGTGATATATAGGTAGTAGGCCAAGTGGAAGGTTGGTTCGGAACTGTTTCGAGGGCTAGTTGTTCGAATGTATCGTCCTCCTGTGAGTATGTCAAATTCAAAGCTTCCATACCAGCTTTACCTAGTCTCCGTTCAAGGTACTGACTGTCCACCTTGATAGGAGGTGGATCTGAATTCTGGACCTTGTGTTTTTCTGGAAGCCATTTTTTGATGTACTCGCTCGCGCTGTAGGTTCCGCAAATTATGCTATGAAGGGAACGAAGCTCAACAGGCTTTCCACCGAATCTCACATTACATCCAAGAGCTGTCAATGGATAAATTCCCATATGATCCGGAGGCGAACGCTCATAAACCAGCTCTCCAGAAACCCTACGCTCCGATCCCTCAACGATCATGTCTATTCCCCATTCAAAGTGTTCTTTTTCGGAGAGGACATGACTTCCATAGCGTTGACCTAATTGTCTTGTGTATGGGTCGACCGATGGCGACATAAGGACAAGTTTGGTGATCTTGATGCCATAATTTTCCGCATGCGCAACCAACCTTGGTATTAAGAACGTGCCAGCACTTGTCGCAGAGACTATGCAATCAGTTGAGCGAGGAAGGCTCAGGTTCAACTCCTCGGAGAGGCTTTCTCTAATCTTTCCTCTGGCTACAAGACTCAGTAAATCTATAGCCCGCTGTGCGATCACAATTCCGCTGGCTTCAGGCATCAAGGGATATGTGGGGTGGATCAGTATTTGGTTGTCCGCGCAGGCGTGTTGAAGTGCAGGATTGAAAAAGGCTACGAATTTGGGGCCGCCAGTAAACTGTAAGTCTTGTCAGAGTACCGTACCTTACCTGAAGAAAGACGGTTTACCAATGCTCCACCGAAGACGTGTATCCATAGCGTGTCGTGCGGGGAAGCTTCACCACTTACAACCTTTTTCGGCACATGGCAATAGATCCTGTTTCTCACCGATGAGTTCTGCCAGTCACCGCGCATAAGCGCGGACAGTACAGTACATAGTCGCTTATTATTATTTCATTGGATCTAGTACTCGCAGGAATCAAACTACTAACGTTTCAGCTTCCTTACCGGGCGGCTAGCAGCTGGTGGTCGCGTCCTCAATGGTGGGGCCAAGATCTCGTGGAACCAATCAACGCTCCGGCTTCGCGCCCTCTACATTGTACGAAGTGCAACTTGCAAACACTTAAAGATGAACATATCACCCAAGTTCGCAGAGCAGGGACCGGCTCCACTCATCATTCCCAGACTTTTCTTCACTTCATTCACTTTATCATTTTAATATTACGTGAAAGTGCTGTGCACGGACACCTAACAGTTAAACAAACAAAAGAATTCATATCCAAAATACAACGTGAACTCCACAACAGCCGGAGATATGCGTTACTCACTCATCATCGCAACTTTTGCCCTTACTGTGCTTGCTGCTCCGCTTCCGTTGGTAAGTCATTGTTGTCTTGAACAGACTAGTTCGCGGATGCTGATGGTGAACGCAGGAGCAAGCACGCGGTATTGCTATCGATGAACAAGACGTAAACGATGACTTGACATTGAATTCTCGCGAGGCAGAAGCTGGGACAGCTCCCTACCGATCATACCGTCGCGAGGAGGAAGCAGAAGCAATCACTGAACAATATGAACGTCGCGAGCCGAAAAATGCAAGCACTCGACCGGCTCGTCGCGAGGAAGAAGCAGCTGCAGTTACTGAACAATACGAACGTCGCGAGGAGGAAATAGATGCAGTTACTGAACAACATGAACGTCGTGAGCCGAAGAATGCATCAACTCGACCAGCTCGCCGCGAGCCAGGTAATGC
>JACVRA010000509.1:0-27692 GCA_019828545.1 Paracamarosporium sp. OC-R06-R3 | reverse complement strand
ACTCGACCAGCTCGCCGCGAGCCAGGCAATGCTTCCACTCGACCAGCTCGCCGCGAGCCAGGTAATGCTTCCACTCGACCAGCTCGCCGCGAGCCAGGCAATGCATCAACTCGGCCAGCTCGCCGCGAGGCGGAAGGTGAAATCACACGCCCATACTGACGTCGCGGTGGAATTTGTTAAGGAGACCTTGAGGTCCTGAGTACGTATCCTGAAGACCTGTTGAATTTTGATGTTCGTGAATGTTTGAGTTCGCTATGGAGGGCGACCTGTAGGTGATTAAGTTAAATTAAGGAAGCTTCGCCGATGCAAGTGGCAAGATTACTAGATACTGAATCCACTATTTGGATGTGCATGATGTGCCTGTAGCCCTGGACCTATGGTACTTGTGACGTACTGTGTGGTAGTGCTAATTCTATGTGCTTATTCCTAATTACACCCACTCCGGCGTACAGCTAGTGAATTGCTTCAGTGACCATGGTCAGGCTTCCATCAATAGGATATAGTTGCGATCCATATGGCCCCAGGGCTCTCTTTGAGGTGGAGCTCGAAAGTTTCATGACTGCTGTACAGGTGTTGTTGGGCTCTTGACGCTTCGAGCGTGACTGGGTACGTACGCTGACAATGATTGAAGCTGCTGTGCATCCTGTTGACACAGAAGAAAAAAGCTTGTGGTGGGTGAAGAGCTAGCAGAGTGAGACGCCGAGGTTTTAATGATCACCCAGCTGATAAAGTGCATTAGTGATCTTATTTGACTAGTCGACTACATGGGCTAGATTCAACCAGACACTTCCTCTCGTGGCTGTAGGCCAGGCTAGAGAAGCGAGCGGGCACAGACTGTTGATACCGGTAATCGATGATATCTAGTGTGTTCAGGGGAGGGAGTGGAGATCCTGTCCCGCAAGCTTCTTTGGCAAAGGTCTTTGCTACATATGTGCTTTCCCTGTAAGGTCCCCCGCTTGGGCAGCTTTCACAAGAAAGTCCTGAGATTCTTTGATTATCCACCTTGATCGGGGTCGTCAGCATGTTTTCACGAGCCTAAAAGCCATAAAATTACGGTTTCCCCATCTGCGCTGCTTGTTCTTGGTATAATGTACAACGTGTACAATCATGCGACGGTGGCGCGTAGAATAATATTAAATAGCGCACGGCGTCAGCCCCCGGCCCTTCCATACATGCTTGGTATGAAGTGCTGAAGCTCCGCGTATCGGCACCGAGGCATGGGCGCCTTAATTTAGTTCCTCGTCAGTATCGGGGCAGTGACTATTGAGGCGCAGATCATCCTCAACGATGCCGTGGACCATATGCCGCGAATCTTTAATATCCATTGTGTTCTTCGTTGGTTTCAACGATTGCTATTGGCCCCTCTCCTCGCGTCGTTCTGCTATTGCCCTTTTGCGTCGCGCCCAACAGTGCTCAAGATCTCTCTGCGTCTTCAGCAGAACCCTAACGTCTACCGGGCCTTGACCTTGATGGTGTCTCATCAGGTACAGCGATCTCCACATTGTCATTACAACCGAGATCCTCACTACCCAAGGCAACACCATATTTCTGATCGTTCCATGTCGGTAAGGCGTAGCCAAAGATTTGAGTCCAATGTATCATACTGTCTTTTAATTCATCTCACTTTGCTTTCGGTGGGGCGGACCCAAGCTTTTGCGTAGAGCCGGACCATTGCGGCACATTGCTTGGTCGTTGCTTTATGACGATTGGACAGGAGGGAACTGGAAGCATTGAGGTCTATTGATCCTTTAAAGGGATAGCAGTTCCGTGTAAATAAATTTGAGGAGCATTCTAGATCGGCTTCCCTTAGTCATGCTGTCATTAAATACAACACCGCATGCAGGTGGTCAGACGTGCACCAACAGTTCTTGGCATCACTTTAAGTTTGGCTTGTGTTCCTTGTGGCAAGTATCGAATGACTTCCCCTTCATCTGTCGATCTCTTCTATGGAGTACATTTCGGCCTTTGAATCCTCCTCTTTGACTAGATCCTCATACCCTGCGAAGAAAAGATCTATGAGAAGTTTAGAAAACTCATCTCGGAATTGAAAATGCTGTAGCTGTTTCCTCATATCTCCACTCGTCTCGATGGTCCACAGTAGCTCAGTTGTCTCAATTCGGAGCAACGGACTCAATGCGTCGCAAATTACGTCCCATTGAGATGAAAACTGGTGGTATTTCAACAAGCCTCGAACAGTCTGGCTGAAGGTCCAGTCCAACCGGCCTTGATGCATATGAGAAGCCACATGGTCGAAATAGCCGTCCCAATCGAAGATTACGGTTGAGCAGTCTGAAAACCCACACGCAAAAAGTCGCGCAACCTGAGTGCCCTTTGCGTCTCTTGCGCATTCACTGTTATGGTCCTTCTTCATGTGAGTTTCGTAATCCACCCCACGGGACAATGCTTGACCACAGTTCTGCAACGAACAGAACCATGCAAAGCCAATGTCATGATAAAGTTTTTCATGTCTCTTCAGGTCGCTTTTCGTTCCAAATAGCTTTGGGTTTCCGAGTTCCTTGCACGATGTGCAGAAAAATGAAGACTTGCGTTCAGGGGCCGAAAATTGAGGAGCGAGTCCAACGCTTGATCTGATGCTGGGAAAGATTCTTGCGACATGCGCTCTGGCCACATTTATATCTACTAGTGGACGAAAGGGTGTTGCGAGGGCCAGAAGGATGCTCCGTTCATACTGTAGTTCCATGTTGTCTTCTTTCCATCCCGACCTGTCTTTCTTCAATTCCATGTTGTCTCTCTTCAATTCCGAGTTGTCTCTATTCAATTTTATGTTGTCATTCTTCAATTTCATGTTGTCCTTTTTCAATTCTACGATGTTACTCTCTAGTTTCAGGACTTTTTGTGGTCCCGCGATCTCAGGAAATTCGTGGGAAGCGGCAGCGGCGGGTTCAAGATCTGGGATCAACTCTTGCTGAGTCACACTATTTCCATCCCGTGATGAATACACTTCCGAGTGGGGCGATGATTCGCTAGGTTCGACGAGCCTCCAGATATCCATAGCGGTACGGATTGTTGAAGCTCAGGTGAAAAAGATTTCCAGTCAGACTGTGCAGCGCATCCGGCGAGTTTGCGGAATTTAAGTGAGCGGATCAGCCGCACTTTGCTTTTCTAAGTTGGCCGCGGGCTTTCTTTTTAGGCGAAATCGACATCAAGGCCGTCTCCATCATGATCGGCACAGGTGGGTGCGATTATATTAAGAACCTCCTGATTCCGCTTCCAGCGACGCGCATGGAGGGAGCCCGAGTGATCGAAAGGCAAAAGGGGCATCGGCCCGTATCAAGCACACGGGGATGCTAGGGGATTTCCGTGCGAATTAATGGCGATAGTCTTCGAATCTTGTGCTGTTTCACGAGGTGCGGGAGCAGGCGACTTTTTCTCGGTCAATATTTGCTCGGGCCTTCGTATGACAGACCGAGCTTCTTGTGATGCTTAAAGGCACAGCGTCATAGCAACCGGTGAAGCTCTATTGGTACTACGTACTAACGCAAGTGATAGGCACTAGGAAGAGCCAGATTTGAGGCGAACCCTGCCAATTAACGCCTCATATTGCCCCATCCACGTATTCGCAGTAAAAGAACCTTGTATATCTGATCGTCTCAAGACCACTCGAAGACGGACTTAAGGGTGGCATTAGATGACTGATCGCTCGCCTCAAGCAATGTAATATCTGTTTTGCTTTCTTGCCTGTTCTTTGTGTTAATATCTGTAGCAAAGAGCACACTATGACTCACTCTGGCGTTTTCAGCTCGATGACTTTCCCGAATTGGATTACTAGAAACAGTACGCAGAGATCTGAGATACATTCACCCTACTAATGTGAGCTAGAAAATTCGAGCGTTATGTCTACATACCAGGAGAGTCCAATAGTCCTCTTTGATCCAAATTAATCCGATGGCCAAGCCCACGGCAGGTAAGTAGCCGATCGCGAGAGTGAGACAGTACCGACGGAGGCTCGGGCCAATACAAGCAAGCCATAACCAGAAGACTGCAACATTTGCATGGAATGAAGCGCTGCCTGACTGGAGGATCGCTTTCCCCACAGCTGGCTTGAAGTGCAGTAGAGCTGCGCCCCCAAGCTGTAATAGGCCGGAAACGAGGAGGGCTATTATCAAAATCACATTACCCCTCCCGAATATGTCCCTTACTCGTAGCCAGACTTTGGAGAGGACGATAGTCTATCTTTTATCAGCTCCTCCCCTCCATGGTTGAGTTCCTTACCTCAAGTATTGTCCCGTTGTACCTAGTCCAACTCAGCAGAATGAGAGCGGCTTTTCCTGAGGCCTCCTTTCGAATGAAAAAAGGGAAATATACAGTATAGGGAAGGAGGAGCATGATGATAACGCTGACGAAGGACGCGACTCCTCGTAGTGCTGTTTTGCCGGGGACGCGGCTATGCCAGAGCGAACTTGCGCCAATCATGGCTACGACAATAATGTGTCCCCCAATGGAAAGGTGATCCATGGTGCAAGGGAAGGCTGCAGCTCGCAGGCACTGTGCAAGAAGGCAACCGGTGAGGAGCGGCGAGCTTCGCGTAGAACGCAGGCAGAGAAGGAAGTATGTAATGAGAGGAGGCGGTCAAGCTTAGCAGGCAAGGGCGTAACATTCGCCTTCGTGCATATATACATATAAATACCAGGCTTCACGGTTGATTTACTCCTCCTGGCTCCATGACCCATATTGCGATCGGGGTTTGGCGTACAGATAGTTTGGGCTAACGACTCGCTTGCAATCAGGCCGCGCTAATTCAAGTTTTGAGTGATCAGACTATTGCTGCCGGGAAGCGGCAATCGTTGAAGTCCCATGGCATGCGTATACGCGAACTAAGATGGATTCATAGCGCTAAATTGCGTGGGAACAATTTAGCGCTATGAATCCGTTCTAGCGTCAATCCTCGCACTTCAAGAGCCTCCAGGGTGACCATGCCAGCCGCTACTGGGGTGCGATTGCAGACCGCTCTTGCTCGAGCACTGCTATCTAGTAGATGCTCTCGTTTCCGTCCTGCGTCGATTCCAACAACGTTGCCTGAATTTGAAGGCGTGAAGCTCAAGATGACTGAGCTGTCTAATAGGATTGGATTAGCTCTAGCTGCTGAGGACAAAGACGCACAACTCCAGAATGTATGTTGAATCGATATATACAGTGCCTTTCACTCATGTTATTGGTCAGCTTGTCCCTGAAGTACTCAAAGTGCTTGAATCCGTAAGAGAAGCTGCGAAATCCTCTTCAACATTCGCAGGCGGCATTCCGTTCACTATTACAAAAAAAAGGGACATAAGATCTGAAATATACGGGAAAATCAAGGACCATAGTTCCGAGAACTGCGAAGAATGCAGGGATGTCGTACATTTTCTCGGGCAGATCCAGAATAAAAAACTTTCCTTCTGGAATCCACAATGTCAACGAAAATTCACGAGCGAACAAAGGAGATACATAGCAGGCATCTCCTGGAGCTGTGCTCCTATCGTTTGTGCAACTCTAAAGGGAGTGGCATTGCATCATCAAATTCTTTACAAGTTTGCCAGTTTGGTAGTCTACAAGCTGAATACCAAAGGTCACTCAGCAAAGTCGATTGCCCATTTTCTACAAAAGAGCGGCTTCCCGACAAGTGTAAAAGATGTTGGCAAATATATATCTGATGGTAGCAGATATAGTTGCCTTGCAGAAAAAGCTGGTGGAATTGAGATTCTTCTCTTCTTGCCAACGACAGTCACAGCAAATATGTGGTAGAATATCTCTAAGGGCGGGGACAAAAAAGTGGAGCAGACACTGTCAGCCAAACTATCAGAGGTCTCAAGGCCTTACAGAGACCTTGCTGAAAGCTTAATCGCTTCTGCCATGGGTAGGACAGTCATTCTTTCGTCGTTACAATCTCTGACTGCTTCTCAGATGCGACTGTGGTGCCCCAGATGCTCACATGGTTAGAGGAGCCAAACTGGCGTGGCACAGATAACTCGGTCGGCCAGCCTGCGAAAAGAGCAAGAATTTCGGATGTGCAGCAATCCATCGTGTATGAGGCAACTGGAAATCCAGGGACCGTAAATTATAGGCAATCACAGCCAGGTGAGTTTCGAGAGATAAACGTTGGTGGTCCTGTGCACGGCATCCATAGCGGGAACGGGGCGGAAATTCTCATCCGGGAGGGAGCTGGCGTCTTCCCTCAAGCATCGTTCAGTGAGGCCGCTGCGATACCATACAATCCAATGACACTGAATGGCGTTCCCACATCACTGAGCGATTGCATGAGCGCAGGCAGCATGGACTGGCACGGCTGGTACGGAGAATGATTTTTTATCGTTTACAGTGCACGATGGCGAATGGAACAGTGTCTGGTATAGCATAGCGGATGTTCGGTAGAATCATGATCAGTCCCGGCTTCAACCGAACTGTCTGGCATGATGTATCTTTCCAAGTCTTCAATACTGCGTCCTTCAGAGTAACAGAAGACCCAACAGGTATTACGACAGCGAACTCGTCATCCTTTGTTGTGAGCTGTCCAGATTTATGGATGAATAGCATAAGCTCCTGGGTTGGCCTTTGTATGTTTGCCTCCTTCGCTGCGGCAATGATTGCAGGCGCCTGAATAGTTTCAATGTTGTCCGAAGGGGCTGTTACGGCACCTACCTGTCTGATGACTTCCTTCGTGATGCAATTCTTCAAATCTCCTGGCCACGAGCATCGTTCTACTTCAGCATCTCCCGTTGTAGGAAAAGGTTCTCTATCGCAGATAACCACGGCGGCGAGAGCCTCCTCTAAGTGGGGCGTTGGGGGGAGGAATATGCAATTCGCGGACATAGAGCAGAATGGTGTGCTTGTAGTGGAAGAACAAAGGGTAGTGAGAAATTTTGATGATATATGTAGAAACTCGTAAATTGTAGGGCATTGAGCGGAGAATTCGGCTGCGCTTAGTCTAATACTAAAATAAGCATCAGTCATCTCAACTACGCTAAGCCCCGTCCCGACTCCGGTGACCATGTGCGTATCGGAGAAACCCATCCACTTAGCTCGTTCAAAAGGCGGGGAGCCTAGCGCGCTCGGCGAACGCTGGCACGGCAACTGCCTCGTCACAACATTCGCTCGAGACAGACTCGTCGTCGCTCGACTCCAGCTCATTCTTGACGCTTCCACTGTTGCTGAACCGCGTCCATCCCTGACGCTGCGCCCATGGCTCTCGCCGACGCATGGCTAACGGCCGTCCTCGATGCGGGTGGTGACTTTGAGCCGCCGCCTGACGCGCAAGTCCCTGCAGACTACATGCAGAAGCCTCGAAGGCAGCATCCCGCATCTGAGCAGACTCAACTCGCATCCTCTCTTGTCCCTTCTCCGCCCACATCCTTCTCTGGACACAAACGAAAGCACGCTGCGCTCGCAGAGATCCCCCCTCCAAACGATTCGCGCCGGCCCAAGCGTTAACGAGTGCCGAACGCACCCCCACCCGTTATGTCGCAGTCCCAACGCTCGCCGTCGAGGATATCGAGTAGAGTCGCTGCAAGGAAGGCAAGGGGAACGAGCAAAGCGCTGGCAGTGGAGGATGCCATGGACCCTAATGGCGCGGAGAAGTCATTCAGTCAAGATAACAGCGTAGAGACAGGCGGTGCTTGCGCCGCTAGGATTTGGTCGACATAATAGCGCGGAGAAGCGATTCGGTCAAGATGGCGGCGTAGAGATAGCACGCTGCTTACGGATTCAGTTAACATGACGCCAAAATATGCGCCGCTGAGGTTTAATTGACAATGGCCTAGAGAACTGGGGCTTTAGATTGCCGTCTAAGTGGAGCTTATTAAATGGGTTTGGAGGCGTCGGGTCTCCTGCGTAAAAGTATCTGGCATGCCGTCGCCGATACACCTAGAGGTCTTCCGCCAGTCTTACGGGATAAAGCAGATACGCTGCTTGCTTGCACTGTTGGGATTCAGTCAAGATGAAGGTGCGGAACCGTCGCCGATACACCTAGACGTCTTCCGCCAGTCTTACGAGATAAATCAGATGCGCTGCATGCTTGCACTGTTGGGATTCAGTCAAGATGAAGTTGCGGAGACGTTCGCCGCTTGCTTGCGCAGCTGGAATTCAGTCAAAAGATGATGGTGCCGCGTGCTTGCGTCGCTGGGATCCAGTCAGCATGATAGCGTGGAACTGAGGTCTCAAGACTACTGTCTGATTAGAGCTCGATGAATGTGTTTGGAAGCGCTAGGTCTCCTGCGTACAAGTATCTGGCATGCCGTCGCCGATACACCTTGAGGTCTTGCGCCAGTCTTACAAGATAAAAGAGATATGCTGCTTGCTTGCATTGATAGGATTCAGTCAAGATGAAGGCGCGGAGACATGCACCGCCGAGATACAGTCAAAAGATGATGTCGCCGCTTACTTCCGCCGCATGGATTCAATCAGGACGGCGGCGTGGAAACATGCATCGCCGAGATTCATTCATGGCGACGGTGCGGAGACACACACTGCTAGGATTCAATCAGCATCTAGGATACCGTCAACATGGCGCCGTTTGCTTGCGTTGATAGGATTCAGTCAAGATGAGGGCGCGGAGACATGCACCGCTTGCCTGCGCCGATAGAACTCAGTCAAAAGACGATCATATGGGATTCCGTCAACATGAGAGCTCAAGATGATGGCTGCGGAGACGTTCGATATTGGGGTTCAATCAACATGGCGCCGTTTGCTTGTGTTGATAGGATTCAGTCAAGATGAAGGCGCGGAGACATGCACCGCTTGCCTATGCCGATAGAATTCAGTCAAAGATGATCATCCGGGATTCCGTCGACGTGAGAGCTCAAGATGATGGCTGCGGAGACGTGTGCCACTGGGATTTAATCAACATGGCGCCGCTAGGGTTCAGTCAAGACAATGACGCAGATTGCACCGCCGGGATTCAGTCAGCATCTGAGTTTCAGTCAGCATGATAGTTCAAGATGATGGCTGCGGAGACGTGCGCCACTGGGATACAATCAACATGGCGCCGCTTGGTTGCACCGCCAGGATTCAGTCAAGACAATGACGCAGAGACATTTGCCGTTTGCTCACGCCGATAGAACTCAGTCAAAAGATGATGGCGACCCTTGCTTGCGCTGCTGGGATTTTAGTCAAGACAACGGCGCTGCTGGATTTCAGTCAAGATGATGACGTCGCTTGATTGCGTTGTTAGGATCCAGTCAAAGACAATGACGCAGAGTGCGCCGCCGGGATTCAGTCAACATCTAGGATTCAGTCAACATGATAGTTCAAGATGATGGCTGCGGAGACGTGCGCTATTGGGATTCAATCAACATGGCGCCGCTTGGTTGCACCGCTAGGATTCAGTCAAGACAATGACGCAGAGTGCACCGCCAGGATTCAGCCAGCATCTGAGATTCAGTCAGCATGATAGCGTGGAGAACCGGGGTCTCAAGAGTCCTGCCTGGGCGGAGCTCATTGAATGCGTTTGAAAACGCTGGGTCTCCTGCGTCCAAGTATCTATATCCGTAGGCGTGCTGCCGCCGGGTATTCTGCCCGAGCTTCGCCAACACGGGCAGCAAAGCACATTCTCCTCTATCGATATGCACGTCGCACGGATTTACCTGGGATTGATTGCGTTGTGGCACGGCTTCAATGTTCCCCAGCTCTGAGGATGGTTGTGCGTCGGGTTTGGCATGGCGAACGCCTACCTACCTCGTGCAACACCGGTGGCATTCAGACTTGTGGGCACCATCGGCAAGTCAATCGTAAGACTCTCAATCTAATTGCGGACGGAACGGGAGAGTGGCGGAGGGGGTAGAAATCGGAGCTGGTGAATGAATTGTAACGGGCAGGTGCATCAAGCCCTGTCTCTCGTCAGCTCATCTTCTCGCCGCCCCGTCCTCAATACCGTAGGACGGCCTTTACCAGCAAGGCACGCATAGCATTAGCATCGACGATGTAGTATGGTGAATGTCCGGTGCACGGAGATGGACAAGACAGCGAAAGTTGCGGCATCAGGAGAATGCATCGCAGAAGTCAAGGGCGAGCGGGACGTTGGCAACGTCCGGACTCTAGGCCTTGAGGATTGGGTAGCCTCGGTGAAGGATTCCAACGACGCTCTCACTAAGACGCTGTTAGCTCTCATGTCTTCAAGGCAACGTCCGGACTCTAGGCCTCGAGGATTGGGTAGCCTCGGTGAAGGATTCCAATGAGGCTCTCACTAAGACGCTGTTAACTCACATGTCTTCAAGGCAACAGAGCGGATACTACCAGAGCAGAGTCAGCCGTTCGGATGGAGGTCGAGGTAATGGAGCGAAGGCAGAAAGCGATCAAGGGCGTCTTGCAGGCGGAAGAGGCGGAACAGGCGGAACAGGCACCATAGCAGCAAGAGCTTGACCACCACGCCGTGCAAAGCGAGCAAGCTCCAGCACAGACAAAGATGGACGACCCCGTACGGAGAGAACGAGACCAAGCGTAGGCAAGGCTTCAGGGTACGTGCAGCAGCAAGAGGTGAGGTGAGGGACGAGGTGAGGGACAGGTTGGTGTATGGGAGAAGGAAGGAACTGCGAGAAAGAACCACCAAACAAGCCAAGTTGCACTGTTCCGCTTTAGGCGGCGCTCGCCATGTGACCGACCACATGATATGCGGATGGGAGGCAGACGAAGGCGTCTGGCTCCAGATCAACCGTCATCTAGACTGCGTATTCGATACCGGCAGCAGCTTTGCATCATGTGTCTACGGTCAGACGAGTCCTGGCAAGTGGTGCAGCACAAGGCACATTACGAGACACGTGCTTGGAGAAAGCCGTCCTGCGGAACTCAATGCAGTCAGGCTATATATCAACTCATATGGACATGGCTTCCATCCACCCTCGATAGTTGACGCATCGAGACGTATCCGGTCGGTACAATGTTGTTGTGCAGGCTGTCCACGCCACTATGCTGGAACGCTTGCAGGCCAGGCATTGCTGCACCTCAACTTATATGGATATAGCTTCCATCACCCTCGATAGTTGACGCATCATCATGCCTGGGTTCTCGAGACGTACCTGGTTGGTACAATGTTGTTGTGCAGGCTTGTCTACGCTACCATACCAGAACGCTTGTAGGCATTACCGCATCTGCTCCCGTATCCAACGCTGCTCGCTGCTGCCTTAGCACATGCATGAACCAGCTAGTCTAGTAAACAGCTGTTTCTTCGCTCGGTGGTCCTCGAGGACCGTGGTGGGGGGTATGAGAAGGAAGCCGACTGGCGATTGCATGCTTGGACCAACCCTGTTTTGTTGGACGACCTGGCCACGCTCCTCCACAAGACACTGGACGACTTCTTCTCCCACACCATTGAATTGTCCCTTGGTGGTGCAACTTGCAAGACGCTGCGAGGCTGAATGGTAAGCCTGCTTACCTTTTACGACGAGTCTCGACAATCGAAAGCTCCAGAGCGATGCTCGAACCGTGGTGACGAGGCTCACGCTGCACAGTAATACGCTCCCAAAGCTAGACAACGCCGTGCCCGCCGATATATACGATGCTCCGTTTGATTCAGATACCGACGATACCCTCGTGCGTCTACCCCCGTGCTTCTACCCCCGCGGTTCCACGACGAGAGGACAATGGCAGATCGTTACAAACTTGTTGCCGAGAGGACAATGGCGCATCGTCACAAACTTGTTGCCGAGAATCTGGGGGGTGGCGCTCTGTTCCTCCTGCTTCCCTGTTTCACCGACAGCGATCTGGAGCGTGGGCTGGCCAAGACGACAAGTCGTTTGTAACCAAGGACTCGCGCACTTGAGGGAGATTGGAATTTGCCGCGTGGCACGCCATTACGAGGGCACCGTCGAGAAGCTCAACAAGTTGGAGAAGCACTGCAATACATACGCAAGCTGGAAGCCTGGCACAGCGTCGCAAGTGGATCGCATAGTTCTCCCCGAAAGCACCGGCGCTCAGGCTTGCAAGTATTCCCTGGGGTGGGTCTGCGAAACCAGGCGGACCTAAGCGTCAAAAACACAGGACACTGAGCCCGATGAACCAGGCTGATGGCCTCACCAAGGACGGGACGCGCTCTTCTGGTACCTACCGCGGGCACCATCTTCAAGACTACTGGCTCCCATGCTAATAGACGTACAAAGGAAAACGAATGCACTTCCTCTACGGCATCAAGCAAAGGCTCCACCCCAAGGGCTCACCATGTCACGCTTCCAGTTGACCACGGCCACACGCACAGATGTACCCCATATACCCACGACACGACGCTTCTCAACTATTGAATGGGCATCTGGCGGGCAGGGGAGTTGTTGTATCTGCTCAGCCGTAACATGTAGCAGGACGGAATCCTTTGGCCAAGGCATGTATTACGGTTGGTCTACCAGGCGCTGAGAGGACAAGTCTTTCTGTTAAAAGGGTTCTTTGCTCTGGAAATTGGGTTTTCAATCACAGTACAAGGAAGACAATGTTTAGAAGTTAAGATGGTAAATTCTGCACAAGGACAAGGTGTTAGACATGTAGCTGTAAGAAGCTCGTGCTGTACAGTACCTCCTCAACTGCTCTTTCGGACTCCCTACATACAGGCGGTAATGCTTCGGTGAGTCTTGGCTCGATTCGGCCTCGGCTCATCCGCGGTTCTGCAGGCTTGGCGACTGCTATCATGCCCGAGGCCACACTGTGGAAACACGCAGTGGCACACCAAGTTTGCGACCGAGGATATATCCATCAGGCCTCTCCAGTCTCCTGTAGGATGGTGGAGATGAACATGACCTCCAGCAGCCACTCCGCACCAATCCATCTTGACCCCAAAGGCAAGTTTTTCGTCGCTTGTCGCTTGTCGCATTACGCTGGTAATGCTATGTGACCCATGTTAATCGCGCGCAGGCTTCTTACTGTACTGTAGAGACATCCACGTCGAATCCGTTGGACTTAGCAGTCATCCCTAAGCGCCCAAGCTCAACTACGCAGCGTCCATCCGAGCAAGCACCACGCCGGGATGCTGTCGAATCAGACCCCCTACCCGCATACGCTGGAGCCCGTATCGCTCCCGGTATTGTCCCCTTACGAGAGGCTGCGTTCGGAGGCGATCGGAGGCATGGAGGCATCGCGAAGCGGACAACTGCCAAACGTACAGGAGGAGCAAGTCTCTTCATATACCGGGCCGTGGGGACAAGCTTTCCGTCGTCAGGTCGCTTATGATCATAGCGACCAGCGTCGTCAGCGATGGCTATGTTGTGTTGCTGGTCGCTGGAGACGGTCATCGCTGGAGACAGTGAGAAGTAACGACTTGGTCTCCAGCGACGGTCAACCTTCTGGTCGCTGGAGATGTGGGTCGGCTGACATTCACGACGAAGAGGACGATGACGCTGGGCTTCAAGGTACTAGGAACGAGAAGGTACTAGGGACGAGGAGGTACTGGTAATGGCGGGTGGCGCGTCTCGGGGACCATGTGTCGTTCTGCCTGCACGGCGTCGGCATCAGATCATGGCTACGATATCGCTCCATGGCTACGAATACGTCACGAAAGGCTCGAGGCTTCTCAGGCTGTGCAAGCACGTCGTCAAGGATGCCAACTTGCCGAGTTCGACGAGCAAAACAGCCGGGAAAAGCTCGGCCAGTCCCCAGCAGCTCGTCCTCGCACGCTTGACCCCGCGGCCTTGGGAAATGCACTGTCAAGGAACACGACTCATCATACTGCAATGCAACGCTGCTGTGCATGTGGCGCGAAACGGAAACGTACGAGGCCCACGCACCATGCATTGGCCGCTCATTTTGGCGAGGGAAGCTCAGAGTTCTCTTGTCGAGCCCTGGCTGGCATGTGATGAGCCAAGATCAAGGAAAGACACGGAGCACAAACACGTGTGGTGGGCGCCTACGACCGAGTTGGCGCATTGCTTTCTGCTAGCGGCTCAAATGCGCTACTCGCAATCCAAGTTATTATTGCACGCTATTGTCAGGTTACAGGTGGCAGCAATGTAGACTCGACTTAGGGGAATCAATAGTAGATTGTAGGATAGACGAATCGCTGGCCAACCATCTTAGCCAGCTCTAGTATAATATAACCCCATGTGACAGCTATCTATCCCCGTCTGACACTCTGAGTATAGAGATCATGAATCTGTTTCTTTATCCCATTGTCATTGAAGTGCCCTTTGACTGTCTCCAATGACCAGCACTCCCGCCTGCGCTTTCGGCCTGGTCTCTCCACGTGCGAAACAAAGTGTAGTATACAGTTACCTTTCCACGTCCGATTGCACATAGGACAAAAAAAGTTGTTTGTCTTGCGAACGTGACTCCTCATATGGCTGTTCAAGTCGCTGTAATCTTTCTGGCAAATTGGACACCTGACTCTGGTGTGCTCAGCAGCACGTTGGACATCCGGCTGCAACTCCACCTGTTTGTCTGCAATCTCCAATATCTCTTTGAGCACGTCCTGTTTCTTGATTTGGGCTACGACGTCTCGCCGTCTGACCAACCAATCCTGCCGTATTTGACTTGTTGTCTTGTGAACGAACATGAGTTCAGTAGCAAATTTTATACGATCTGTTAAGCTTTAGTTTGTTGCAAAGCGCGTAGTTGAGAGGGGTACAACCTTTCTTGGGCAAACGTGAAGGCGTCTTATAGGTGACGTCTGGCCACCAATCTGGTTCTTTGTCCTTGTAATTGTTGGCAATCAAAACCTCTACGGTACCGTAGACATCTCTACGAAGTAAATGAGCCCAGTTGTTTACGACTTTATTAAGGTCGCCTTCCCACAATTGGAGGAATCGATCGTTGTACATTTGCCGCAATTCCTGGTCTGGTATCACCGTTGGAAGCTGAGCAGTCTCCCGCGGACGGTCTGGGTCTGAGGCTGCCAAAGACGGTGCGAACCCGAAGTCAGAATTTGGAGACTCGGTGTTGAGTATGCTTGAATCAATCTGAACAGACTCAGGAGAATTTGGTAGCGCAATTGGCCCGAGGTTGTAATCAGCCATCGTCCTGGCAGGCTCAAGGTCGTTATTAGTCTGAACAGTCGCAGAAGCAGTTGGCAGCGCATCCGACCAGGAAGGCTCGAGGTTGTAATCAGTCTCAGGAGCAGTTGGCAACCAGAGAGGCTCGAGGTTGTAATCAGTCTCGGGAGCAGTTGGCAACCAGAGAGGCTCGAGGTTGTAATCAGTCTCGGGAGCAGTTGGCAGCGCAACCGGCCAGATATTGCCAATCTCAAAGGAAGCATTTTCGTCATAACCAGATCGTCGAGTAGTGTCTCCTAAGACCGGGGGTCGCTCTGGATCTGGAGGGTTTGATGTTCCTATTGCCAAATTTTGAAAGGTAGGTCCGGTACTCGAGTCGTTATACAAGTGTGAGTTCCCCTGATTCATCTCGAAGATATCTTCGTCTCCGTCCATGATTGATTCCTTGAAACAATGTGGGTTACGAAGTTCGAATATGCGCAGATAAGTTCTTGAAAGCGATGAGCCAGGAAGCGTAGCGCGGATGGGACGCATCTGCGAATTGTCTGCAAATAATACCTCCTACACCGCACGATGACAAGTCGAATCTACTCGTGACACAGGCGCTAACATTCAAAGGAACACTACTTCAAGCATGGGGCCGAGCGTCAATTGACTGTGCCCAGAGTGCGGGCCTCACTTTATGCACTTCGGGGAGTTTGTTTGACGGGATAGTGGATCAGACCCGAAAACCCTTGTCACTACCAAGGATGCGATTGCTCACATCGCACCACTATCCATAGTTTGTCTCGCATGCCATATCTACCACTGCCCCCACAACGTGCCTAACGCGCCATACCTCCCTGCTTCGCACGCTCAAATGCCTGCCTCAAGCCCCAGGCTTACTGTTTACCCCTTGTCCTTCCTCCGCGAAGCACCACCAGGGGTGGTGATGAGGTGCGGGAAGCGGGGCTATGTTGCACAGACCTATTATGGTGGCTAGACGACGGAGCGGAATGTGTTGCGAGGCGCTTGTGGCTGTGGCTTGTCGCCCTCATGGTTCCTGAGTGCATGGGCAAACAACCATGTTCAGCGACATTCAGCATTGTAACTATATATGATTCTAGCATGTGTGTCTTCCCCACGGTACAACATCGATTTGCCCTCGGTGTACATTCGTGAATCGGAGATTCCTAGGTTGCATACAAGTAGATTACTAGGGAATGAGGTAAAGTGCACGGTACTACCTTCTACAGCATAGCAATATAACATAACTTCCTCGAAAGCGGATGGAGAATGATGATATTCGCAATCAATCACGACATGGCACGGGGCATCGACCTGATACATCTCCCCTTGACTGTGAAGAAAGTCTTTTTGATGGTCGAATGCACGGCCTAACAAAGTCGAACAGGCTGCATCGGCAACGTGTTTGAGTTTTCCATCAGGTTCGCAGCGAACCTGGCGGGTCCGGAATTTAACCAAGATACGGACAGACATTGGATTCGCGATTTCAAAATAAGGTCAAAGCGGCGAAACAAAATAGCGAAACTAATCGGCGCTGACTGGTTGGCTGGCTGACGGAAGGTGAGTGAAAGAGAAAGCGCGAAATTTCGTCACGTGATGTCTTCTTTTGTATCTAGTACAGTTTCAGATCCTGGTCGCCTTTTCAATAGGCCAAGCTTATCTGATCTCTCCTCTGTAGCAATAAATCAATTACTGCTTGCTGGGCCGAGCTTTCCAATCGTAGTTACCTCAACATTGATTGATTGATTCCTACTCGGTTTCAGCCGCGAATTCTCCACAGCTATGCCCGGTTTGGCAACGCGTCCCGGATTATTGCTGATCCGCTCCGCCCCGCTTCATCCTGTAGAACAATTACCTTTTCTCCCTAAACCACTATCTAAATATGCTTAGCCGGCCATGTAGATAATGTTTCTAATACTAATTTGTGCTCCTATAGGTCAACCGTCGAAGGAGGCATACTTCGAGTGTGGCAGAGACTCAGATACGGAACTGACTGATACGAGCATCTTCACGGTAGTGTTTCAGAAAGCAAGTGACGTGTTTCCCAAACCTACGGTAGCGCCACCACGGCTATGGTGTTAAACGCATATTCGACAAGGCAGAAAGGCTATGGAGTTGTCAACTTTGCCACTACATGCAGCGGGGTTGAACCGGTTCCTTGGACGGACCCTTCTTGCTCATTTACAAAGTACCCATGGAGGCGGTAAAAGTCAGGTTACGAGCTTTGCGCCGCTCGCCGCCTCCGCGGATCTATTAAAAGCTTGCCGAGAAGTTTGGCAACATCCATGCATCGGCCAAGAAAAGCATTAATGCCAATAAGGTTCTATTGAGGCTCACGGTCTTGCAGCTACCAACCCGCCCCTGGGTGTCCGGCATCCAGTGGCCGTCATTGCCGTCAGTAGATAGCCGGTGCATGTAGAAGCTCACTCGGAGCCGTCACCGACTAATGCGCTTCGCTACCAAACAATAGGTACAGGGCCCGCATCACGATCACACGAGGTGGCTTAAAACCTTATTTTGCTTCATATTGTGTGGTACAATGTATGTCGAATCTTACAGGGCTGTTGTGCATGCTGCTGGTAGGTTGACCACAGACTTGATGGAACATGGTCACGAAGTCAGCCGGGACGAAAAGCCCGACGGTAGCGCAGCTGATTGCGAGGAATTCCCAACATCGATGGTCGTGATGAGAACATGTGGCGTCCCTACGTCAGTGGGGGGTCCTAAGATGAAGTAGCCTACCTGCCAGATTCCACGGCAAACACCTCGACGATCGACCAGCGTGACATCTTGGAGGTTACATTCAAGCCATTGATGTTCCTGTCTTTGCTGGTGGAAAGTGGTGGACCAGATGTTGACGCCTTCGCGGATGGCCCCACGGGGGGTGTCAAACAAACGCGACCCCGCAGCGCCTGTCGGGGATCCTTTGTGTCACAGTCTTTAATTTCGCGGGCAAGCCCAGTGGTGAGCTGAGGCGTCTACCTTGCCATCTAAACCTCCCTCCTTATTGACTAACGTGAAACGCGAATTGCAGCAAGTCCTTCCATGTTCAATCGTACCGCTGCTGGCTCGCAGCGTGTGGTATCTCCTTCATTATGACAAAATAGGTTCCTATGTGAACTAGGATGCATGCGTAACTTCGGCCACATAGGTGCTTGGACCCTGACACTGCTTGCCGTCCCATGTTGATCTCGCTTGCTCAGTAACACTACGAAGGCGCCTCGTTGGGTGACCCATACGTTATCAATGCTTGATTGGCTGCGGAAAACCCGTCTCAAATGGTTCTCACAAGTGGAGGCTTCACAGACACCATGGAACAATTCAATTGTGAAAGACCATCGGCTCCCAAAGAAGCCACCATCGGCACATTAGAGTTAAAAATGACTCTCGCTCGGTTTGGACTTGGTCCATATGAGCGCCATCTCCACGAAAACGGCTTCTCGGATTGGGAGAGTATTCGAGAAATCACAGAGAACGACATGTCGGAGATGGACTTGCGACTGGGTGACCGTCGAAAACTCCAACGCATGATACGAGAACACAATGGTTCCTTTGCTTTTGGTGAATTGTCGGTCACCGCCTTTTTTGGATAGTCTTTTTCACGAGGCTGGTGTGTTTCTGTGGAAAGTTTGCTCTGCAAAGCAGCTGGAAACAGTTGATATTGAAAATATTGTAATTACACACTAGTCTCACCCGACAATCGCGACGCTGAGCCAGTTGCTCATCCTTCCGCGAAACACGACAACAAAACAACATAACATCCCACCTCCCAGCTCGTCGCGCATCCCCTGCCCATACATGATCGCATCCTTGAGTGCGCGCCATTCTTGTTTTAGTTAGCCTTAGTACTAATCCTTTTTAAGACTAGCTTTGACCTGCCTTTCTAAGACCGCCGAGTACTTCTTTGATTGAATATAGAAACCTTATTAGACTGGATAATCAACGTTGCTCCAATTCACCGCTCTGACCCGTTGAGATTCAATCCGGTTGATGACTATATCGAGTGCTGTTTTGGTAGGAGTGGTTCTACTTAGCAACTGTACTTCTAAGCGGAAGTCGCTGCTTAATGTAGTTTGAGTACTCTCTTTGTAGGTGACGGTGTGTTCCTAAACGTAGCTCAGCCTTTTGTCTCCTTCTGCCATTTTGTGCTCCATGCCGTCTCCGCTTGCTGCTTGCATCTTCTTTTCAGTGTAGTCTTAAGGGGAAAGAGTTTAGCTTCCTTTGCAGCTATGTCTGCTGCTCCGTTGCCTAGGATTCCTTCGTGGGCTGGAACCCATCTAATTCGCACCTGACGTCCTCAGTCTTGGAGGTCCTGGATTTGTCAAGCAATCTCCTCCAGAATGTAAGCTCCAGTCCGTCCTTCGGCCTTGGTGACAGACCATTTGGCGGCCTGGTTGGTGGATTCAGATGCCAGCATACGGGCTGTCGTATGCGTACACATTGAATATAGTAACAAGGAATTGCGCAAAGCAACGTTTGAAGTTGGACATTACAAGTCCTTGATGAGAGAATGAATACGATCGTTAAATTCTATCAGATACGTCACCAACGTCAGACATTGTTCATCAAGCCAATTCCGGTATGCCATGATTCTGTGCGTTCCAGAGAAGCAGCGACTTCCGCTTAGAAGTACAGTTGCTGGTCGCTGGAGACGGTCATCCTAGTAATGGGGAGGTGTGTTGAATATCGCGGTGCTGGCTGAAGGCGGAGGTGCCAGTTGTCAGTCCTAGGCGTGCAACAGTAGTGGCGGCTCCAGAGATCTGGAAAGGTCTTGGGATGACATGACAAAAATTCCAGCTGCGGTCAGTCTCGATGCTAGGGTCTTTGTTTCTAGTGGCTTCTTCACTAAGTGGCTCATCACACGGCTTATCACGAGTTATTTCCTCACAAGTGGTTCTATCGTGCACTTTGGTCTTGGAAAAAGCTCAAGGTGTCTCCAATTTTTTACCTAGACGTCTTGGACGCAATTACGGATCTGATGGGAAAGTGTTGAGGTAACTACGATTGGAAAGCTCGGCCCAGCGAGCAGTAATTGATTTATTGCTACATAGGAGAGATCAGATGAGCTTGGCCTATTAAATAGGCGATCAGGATCTGGCACTGTGCTAGATACAAAAGAAAACATCACGTGATGAAAGATCACGTGCTCATTTCGCACTCCAAAGGCTTTCCTGCCACGCGTCACACGTCGAATTGGGAATGTAAAGTTCCCAGTTGATCGCATGGAGGAATACCATCTCGTTTGCATTGATCTCGCGAGCATCAAGGCTAGACATCTCGCTCCAACATCTGATAGAGCAGTCGTAATCGTGCAAATACTTCCAAGCAAGAACAAGCGCAGTAATGAACAGGCGTCGAACACACGGCAGCGTCCCCACTCTCCGGTCTGTGACTAGATGTTCTGCAAGCAGATCCAGATAGTAGAGGGCCACCTTGAGAGTGTAATAACTTGCTCGGGATCGACGTAAAATTTCTACGATGAAGTCGCGAAGAGGAAGTGCTTCAAAGAGAGCGGCAGGTTCACGGCCCCCTGGATGAGCAGAAGGCCACTGGAGTTCAACGATTCCGGTTGCCGAGTCTTGAAGGGTCAAGGTTTAGCATCTAGGTAGAGGTGGAGATGGTGGGACTAACCAACAACACGATCCACCAATATTTTCCAAGCCCGCACAAGATCTTCCTGAACAGTGGCACGCGAAGCCTGCATACCGACTGTAGGGTGATGTGATCCAGGCCAAGGTAAATAGACCCTCAAACGAAAGAACGGTGGAAGGTTGACTCCTCTCCATTGCAATCTTTTGAAGCAAAATTTGCGTTACACAGCAGGAAATGACTGACTCGCCTTGAGTAGCGCAAGGAAAGCGGGCCATCACATCACCCCGAACGACTCCCAAGTACTAGCCATCAATTCGGTTTGACGTTTTTAAAATAACAGGTGTTGGGTTGACGCTTTTGGTGCCAAGTCTGCTGATCTAGCAAGTGCCCATGTGGCCGAGCAACGACCTGCTGGAAAGCTGTAAGTGGCCAGGTAAAGTAAGAACAACAANNGTCTCCCTGAGAAGGTAAGAGGGCGGGATAGTCTTGTTGACTATAGTCCGTGCACTAGGTGGTGCCTGCCTTATAGAAACTATGTGACGTAGTTACAAAAGCTCACCGTGAAGGAGACGAATCAAAAGCGCCTCTTGTTATCAAAGACTCGTGGCAATATCCAGAGCGTGACGAAGAGGGAGGGCTTCTACGAGAGGCAACCGAGAAGGGTGTGATAAATGTCGCAAGATACTACCACCACGAGACAGTCCACGTAGGTGGCCAAGAGGATGACATCCGCGAGAATGTGCGACAAGGCCTCGATATTACTGAAGCGACAAATTACAGACCAGAAAGCTCGATGTCGCCTCCACGCAGTAATTGTCATCGCAGCTCACGAGCCGGTCGAAACAGCACTGCTGCGGGAAGGAAGCGGTCGTTGAGCTGCACGAACGCGCCATTACCACCTGGTAAGCGAACTTGTTTGAGCTCGCCCGTTGAAGGTGGGATAGCTACAGCAAATCGAGTACATCGCCGTGTCATTCTCCGCGATTTCGGGGCACCTATATACAAAGCCAGCTCGAAATGTATTGAAGGATACGAGTCGTTGCAAACAAAGGCCGGCTTCCTGCAAAGCGACATTTCGCCCAATAATCTTATAGTGAATAAAGACAAAGACAACCCTTCTTGGCCCGCATTCATCATCGATCTCGACCTGGCTATCAAAGAGCGGCGCGATGCCTCTTCTGGGGCGCGTGGAAAGACTGGCACAAGGGCATTCATGGCGATCGGGGTGCTCCTCGATGATGAGACCCATTCGTTTATGCACGACCTCGAATCGGTTTTCTGGGTGCTGTTCTGGATATGCATTCACTACACCGGACCAAACCAAGGAAGAACAGTACCGCGATTTGACAAATGGAACTACCTGGATACAGAAGAATTAGCTGTTATGAAAAAGGGCATCATAAATGATGAAAGGGATTTTCTAAGAACCGTGGGTAAGACATTCACGCCATACTATCAGCCCTTGATACCTTGCGTCAACAAACTGCGGCGAAAGGTATTCCCTGGCGGTGGGAGATGGAGAGGTCCAAATCAAAAGCTATACGACGAGATGAAAAAGATACTGAGGGCAGCACGGCGCGATTTGGAGGAAACAGATGTACGAGGGGTCGCATGACGTATCGACTAGAAGCAGTGATTACAGTATATATTATGTGTTTTTGCTATTCTCGTTGATGTTACGTGAGCGACAGGCGATTTGGGAAGAAGCCTCCCGTGCTCGTATCTCACCTCACTGCGCACCAGCGAAACCCAACTCAACTCAACTCACCAGAAATGCAGACTTTCATCTTCTCGTCTCACAACGCTCCTATTTCACGCACGCTTCTATCTGAGCTCAGAGCCACACGTCGTCACATGCAAAGTTGCCAAACAGGAACCGTTCGATTGCATCCAATACACATACACATTACCATTCTGTATACCTATACCAACGTCGAAGCGTTAAAAAGAATAGCAATAACAATGCCACGCAAGCATACTTATCCAACGTACGCATTTCAAACCCCCAGAAAGCGAAGAAGAATATACAATGGTATCAAGCCCCATGCAACGCCGTACCCTCATGATACAACAGGAAAAAGGCATGGTGCAAAAAGCAAGCAGGCAAGCAAGCAGGCAAGCAAGCAAGCAAGCAAGCAGGCAAGCAGGCAAGCAGGCAAGCAGGCAAGCAGGCAAGCAGGCAACCAAGCAGGCAAGTAAGTGAGCAAGCAAGTAAGCAAGCCAAGCGAGCAGGCAAGCTAAACGCCAGAATGCGCCAGCATCACAGAACAAAGTCAGACAGCAAACCGAAACGAAACGAAACGAAACAGAACAGAACAGAACAGCGTCGTACCTACCCTACAGCCACAGCAACCACCGCAGGATGCTCCAGAAAAAGGTCGCGGACCGGCCGACGACGCGCGACAAGGTGACGACGAGCCACGCAGCCCACATGAAGCCCAGCAGCAGCCACTCGAGCAGGGTCCAGCCGACGCGGCGCAGCCAGCGGGTGCGCCGCCGACGCAACCGCAGCATGTGGTCAATGTCGTCGGTGATCTGCTTGACGGAGAGCGGGGCGTCTGCACTGACCCAACTGGATGCTCGGAGTGCCTCATCACCGCTGTCGCGCACGCGGCTGAAGAGCGACGTCTCCATTGTGGCCTTGAGCTCCGTGATGCGCGACTGGAGGTGCACGACTGCGGACTCGCGGAAATGCGCAGCCGAGGCTTGCAGCTCCTCGATGCGCGATTCAAAGGCCGTGGTTAGGATGCGCGCGGCGAGGACGTGCTCTTCTTTCCTGCTTACGCCGTAGAGGTCTGCGTTTGCCGAGTGGGCTGCTTTTGTGAGGAACGCGGGTGGGTCGTCGCGGATCTCGAGGGCCCGCCGGTTGATTTCTTTGGCTTTGATGCCCGAGCAGAGGAAGAGGGCACGCACGCGGGCGATGTCGGATGGAGACACGATGTTTGTGGTGCTGCGGCGGGAGAGGTCGTTGTTGGAGTCTGTGATGCTCCAGTGGCGTTTTCCTTCGAGCGTGGGGCGCGAGGGTCTGGGCTTGGCACTATCTCTGCTGTCGGGAGGTAATTTGTCCTTCGCGAGAGAGGTCACGGGGAGACCTGCGTGGCCGACACCACCGGGGCGAGCCAGAAGCTGGCTGATGCGTTCTTGACTCTCCGATGGAGATGCTGTAGATGATATGCGGGAGAGATCCAGCCCCGGAGGAGCAAGCTTGTCAAAGCGCGGAGAGCGATTCTTCGCCGTTTGGCGGGCTTGGCGGGTTATGTGGTGGTCGGATATGTCTGAAGCGGTGTCCTCATCCATGTTCGATTGGTTTTGGTACGAGGAGCGGAACGACGGAAGGTCGAGGTGGTAACCGGTGGCCTTCTTTGATGTCTTGGAGGTGACGCTGCCTGCCGTCTCAGCAGTCGTGCTTCGCGCAAGGTTGGGCGGCGGCCTGCGTCGGAGCGAGCCATAATCTTCGTCTGTTTCAGATTCGAGGGTTGGAAGGCGGTCGGATGCTGCGTCTGTGTCTGAATCGTCTGCTGGGCGGTCTTTGCGGAATATGAACTCTCCCATCTTCGAGCCCTCGTTCTTCACACCCTTGATGAACCTTGTGACAGCAGATGGCGGCTCTTTTGTGTCCCTGCGATCTTTGTCTTTGATCGGACTTGTCAAGCTACTAACACTATCGTTCTTGCGGTGTCCTAGGAAATTCTTCACTGCGCCTGGCGCTGCCCATATCGCGGACCCAATACCGTTACCTTCTTCCGCCTCTTCACTAGCGTTGCGAGAGCTACGCTTTTTGTCTGTCCCAGCTGAGCCTGGTCTAAGATGATCTTGGTCATGCTTCGCTTTACTCTCTTCAGAGCGCAAGAAGTCTAGTTTGCTTTTCTTCGGCTTCTTATGCGAACCAGCACGGCTCAGTGGCGGTGAAGAATCACCATCAATGTGTGGAAAATGCCTTGCATGGATTGGTGTGCTTGGTGCAGTGCTATCGAACCCTTCGAATGATGACCTGTACTCTTTTGATGGGTCCTTCGATAGCTCAGGATCGTTGCGCTGCTTCGGGGGCAGTTTGAGCCCGTCTAGATTTGCTTTAGCAGACCCATTCGCAGAGTCTGGAACTTCAAAAGAGCTTCGTACGCCCTTTTCATCAGTGCTATCAGCGAAATCCTGTCCCCATTTGTTTGGTGTGTCCGGCGTGAACAGCACAGGGGTGTTCTCTCTCTGCGTCTCTTTGGCCTCTCGTTCCATGAGGTGTTTCATCCTGAGCTTCAATGCACCGGTTTCATTGTCTCCTTCCACCATTCGTTGCGTTTTTTTCGAAAGACGTTTCTCCACATCAGAGTCGGAATCAGAAGAATCCGTAGAGCTCCCAGCGTGTCCGATCCAATTATGTTTTCTATGTTTCGGGCTCTCCGCGCGGAAGGTAGGCAGAAGTCTTCGCTTGCGCCCACGCTCGCTCAATGCCTCGCTTTCATCTCCAGTAGTGTTGTGATTATCCGCTACCAGACCTTCGACCCAACTCTTTCTCCGTTTCTCGGGATACTCTTTGCTGGCACGGGCTTGCAGTAAATCTTGCTTCTGGGGTTCTTTTGGCGGGAAGATTTTGCGTCCATACCGGTCTTCCACGACTGTCTTGTTGTCACCATGCTCAAGCCAGTGCGCATCTGCAAGCAGCTCTTCGACAGTGAACATCCAGATTTTGTTAGGTCTAGCGGGCTTTGCAGGCTCTGCTACGTTGCCATGGTCTTCATGGAGCCTGGGTAATTCCACACCATCCAGGTGACGGTATGACGGTAATCGCGCAGCTTCTTCCACCCTATCGACCCATTTCTGAACCTGTTCCACGTCTGCAAACTCTTCTGGTGGATGCTCGAAGCTCCTCCTTTCCCGTGCTCTGCTCCGACGGTTACGTAGCAGCTGCAAAGGGTTGTAAGGCCGGCCTAGTTCGTATTGCTTATTCAAATGAGAGGGCATCCGTGTCAGCTGCGCATGCGGACTCCCGGGGAGGTTGTTTGCCATGACGACGAAGTTACCGGGTGCGGTAGAGTCGGGCTTGAGCGGAGGCAGAAACTCAAGAAGCCTCAAGTATTCTACTCTCAGCTCAATAAATGCGCGAGCCTTGTCCACTCGCCGCCACGTTGCTTCGCCCGGCTCCTTCAGGCCTTGCTGGCCTTGTATCAACACTGACCCTCTGCGTTGCGCTGACATTGACATGTGGCGTCCAGGAGATCCATCACCAAATGGAGAGATGTTCCGAGACACTCTTCGCTGTTCGTTCAGATATTGTCTCAAGTGGCCGCTTCCAGTGCCAGGACCATGGAAGCTTCCATCCCGACGCCCTCCAGACGAAGCATGTGCTTGCGGAGTGAGCAGATGGCCAGCACTCAGGTTCCGCCGGCGACTCTCGTTTAAGCTCAGGGCCATGTGTACAATCTGATTCGGATCGAAGGCGGGACGCGACGTCGTACTATCGAGGTGCTGCTCTCTATCGTGTGCGGTCGAGGGAACTGTAGATACGCCTTCTCTCGCCTTTGCAACATGTATACCGTCTGACCCGTACGCTGTCGTATTGGCCGAGTCGACCCTGCGATCTGCGTCTGCAATCTTGACCTCCCGCGACAATGGCGAACTGCTCGCGATGCTGTCTGCTCCATGATGTCTCCCTGTAGGCTCCTTCGGTTCGTGCGTCTGGTCGTCATGCGATTCCTGCTTGCGCTTTGCATCCTTTCCGTGTTCGCTATGAGGTGTGTGTCGGCTCCGCGGTCCACTGGAGAAGGCAGAGTCCAGCAGGAACCCTCCAGACCTCCGGTTCCGCTTGCGCAGCGCAAAATCGCGTTCCCCGACGGCCTCGTCGTGCAACGGGCTCCCGTAGTTGTGGGACTGCTCCTCTTGGACATGGAATCTCCCTCCACTGTTCTGCCTCGACCCTGCCAGGCTGGGTCGCTGTGACGAGCTGCCTTCTCCATTATCTGCGTATGCTCCGGAGTATCTCGAGTTCAGCGTGGGCGACGATGTGATGGAGGGCATGGACGACGTCGAGCGTCGACCCTCGCTGGAGGGGGCCGACATGGTGGTAACGGCCGGTAGTTACGTTACCGTCGCCGGCGAGGAGCGCGCATCATCACCGGGCGTAGCTGCGGCGGCAATCGAGCGTGTGCAGCGTGGATCCAAAATGGTCAACGGTTAAACAGCAGGCGTAAACGTGTGGGAAGCGACAGAATGTGAATGTGGAGAGAGGTAACGCATCTCTGGCGCATACGGGAAAGTGGCCGATGAGGCCCGTGCCTTACCAACACGAATGCGTCGCCTATACAAAATGCTATGGAAACTGCATTTCTAGGGGTTTATTAATGATTTTAGCTTTATTTCAATCAAAGAAGGCTGTACTGGGGTATTAAGCCCGTGAAAGTTGGGACGGAAGCAAAGGGTGAGCACGTGCATCCCTCGTACACGGCGGTCTTGCAAAGGCAGGTCAAAGCTAGTCTTGAATTCATTTTCCTACTTTCCTCGGATATCCTTGCATCAAGTCTCTCTCGATTTGTAGATACCATCTCCGAGGATTCCCGCATCGACGTCGTTCCAGTTCAGCCTTTCATGCACTTTCATGCACGGCACAGCACGTCGTGCTGTACCCATCCGATGAGCTGATTCAAGATTATAACACAACGCGTGCTGACCGTACATGAATGAGGCTTTCTACGAGCGACAAAGGAAATAGCAATCACTTGGTGGGTGCTCATGTGGAGAATGTCGAGTGGAATTGCGTGAAGCAGGGCACGGCGTTCAAGGTTTAAGGTATTAGGAGGTTCGGTGGAAGGGTTTGTGAGGCTGTTAGAGGCGCTGGCTGGGGAATTGTCTTGGGCTTTGTAGCCTTCTGGTGTGTAAGGGAATTAGTAGCGTAGCGGACACGCGGAGAAAGGCTTCACTTCGACGAAACGGTGGCAAGGAAATAGTGAAGAAGGAAGCGTTGTGCCCAGGTTTCAGGGGGATGGAGCAGCAAATAATTGGAAATTGGTATGGGACGGCACGTTTAAGGATGTTTGGGTGGATGCAACTACTTGTTAACTTTGTAGTTCTCTTAATCTCCCGTATACTCTTTTCTCGACGCTCAAATCCTTGTATGTGAAAGCTCAGAGTACTGTATAGAACTTTCATAAACTATATAACGTGATACTAAGCGAGCGGCGCATCTACCGTGTCTTGGCAGTCAATGCACGTCGT
>JACVRA010000503.1:0-61062 GCA_019828545.1 Paracamarosporium sp. OC-R06-R3 | reverse complement strand
AATCCGCGCATCACGCGCACGGACACGGTATCGATAAGCTGGGCATGTCATTGGCATCTGCAAGCACGCAAACACCCCTACGTCATCTCTTTTTATACCTAAGATCAACACCCTGAACAACTTACTACAACAACATCGAAACTTCTCAACATTCAATCCAGACTGCCCTCAAAGATGCCTACCATTCTAATCGTCGGCGCCACCCGTGGTCTCGGCGCAAGCCTGGCAAACACCTACAAATCAGATCCGAGCAACCGCGTCCTAGCGACGGCACGAACAGCAAACCCTCCATCTAGTGGTATGGACTCTCATCCTTTAATTGTACCCTTGAGCTTCGCTTTTGCCCATTATCGTTTGTTGAACACTAACCACGTTGCTTCACAGAAAAGAATCTTACCTACATCCCTAGCATCGATATTGCTTCTCCGGATGCTGGCAAAAGGCTGCTCGACTTCCTGCACAGCAAATCTATTGATCACATCGACACTCTGATCATTACGGCGGGTTACTTCGCTACTGAATCGCTCGAGGAACCGTCTTTTGAGGCCCAGGAGAAGATGTATCGCACATGTGTCATCGGTCCTACCATCCTTGTAACCACCCTAGCCAATGACTCCGAATCTTTGCTGGATTCAAATTCGAAAGTGATATTCGTCTCTTCCGAGAGTGGGAGCATAGCCTTGCGACATGAAAAGGAGGGTGGCGGTAATTACGGGTAAGTTATGCCTACCTATATTCCACACCGACACAGCTCACACTGCGAAGACACCATGCCAGCAAGACCGCACTGAATATGTCTGCAAAACTACTCAGTCTTGATCTGAAGGAAAGGGGAGTAGCCATTGCTGCAGTGCACCCAGGCTTCATGCGAACAGAGATGACCCGTGGTGTGGGTTTCGACAAGTTCTGGGATGAAGGTGGAGGTAGGTCGCGCACAGGAAAACACTGAACCAGCCATAAATTAATCACATTGCAGCTGTGACGCCGGATGTTGCTGCAAAATCGCTTGTAGAATGGATATCCACATTCGACATTTCGAAAACGGGTCAATATTGGGCACCTCGAGGACCTAGGTAAGCGTCTTTGCGTGTACACGCAAAATCCCGCTAATTCGTATGCCAGGGATATCGGCACTGCGGATGTAGTTCTTGGACCTAAGGAGAAGCTTCCCACTCCCCTTCAGCTTCCCTGGTGATTCGCGCGTGACAGCACAGCATCACAAACTTCATGAACGTCTCTAAAACTACGAATGAACGATTATTGTAGGTCTTGATTCAAGAGAACCGTCCTGCAAAATGAGAACTTATGTAGAATAATGCAACAATGCGATATCGAATGCAATAAAATGAACACCGTTCCATGCAATAAAACCCAACCGATGTCAACCAGATGTCGGTGGCTCAAACTTGAGTGTTTGATCATCTACATCACCAGCGAGCGTGCTTCCATGACTTTCCTTCCTAACCTGTGGCATCCATTTATCAGAATCGCCTATCCGATCCGCAGTCAATCCCGCAGACCCAGGCGTTTTCACGCAGGCCTCGAGCTGACGTTGGTAGCTGATGTTCCTCAAGCGCTCAGCCTCCTTTGGAGTAAGATGTAACTGACAATATTATTAGCCATCTAATCTGTTTTTTCCTTATGGCTTTGTCACACTCACATAAATTTCAACGCCGATAGCGTGAAGGGCCAACGCTACCCAGAGCGCCATTCCGAAAGACATGTTCAAGGCAGCACCGATCTCTGTAGCGGGACCACCAAAGTCTGCATGGACAACAGCTTGCTGGTCAGGGCTTGTTCCGTTGATATAAGATGCGCACTCTGGATACAGTGCGAGCGTGGCCCTGTCAGAACGCATTGTGTAAGCGATCTTAGCGCAAGGCCACACTGTGTAGTACGATCCAATAGCCGAAATAATGTTGGCAGACGCGACGAGGATGATACGGTTAGTGATGATTGATCCAGCCTATTTCACGTCAGTCACCGTCATCTATAGCTAGCAGACGAAGTATCACGTACGTAGAACCATCCCCTCAGCATCCATGCCCTATGCTGCTCAATCTGCAATCTCTTCACATTCCATATAGCCAGCACAAAGCACAACGTGCTCCCGAGCCCCACAAGCCCGACCCAAGCTTGCGTATCGATTCCTCCGTTGAACGCTCGTCTTGCAATCATAAAGGCTCCAATTGTGCTCACGATCCAAAGCAGCATGGCAAGCCAGCCACTTACACGGTGAACAATGATAGCCTTATGGCGTATCACGGGTGTAAACTGGAGCACCACAAGGATGGCGGCGGGGAGTATGCCAGCTAAGTGCAATATGATGCCCGTTTTGTACCAGGAGAAGCTGCGGTACCAATAGCATTCTCCAGGAGCAGCACTGTTGGCGCCGCTGCGGCCCGAGGTAGGGCAGAATATGCCGCCGAAGTTTAGGTACATGAATCGAGCTAGGGTGACTGTGCTGTGGTGTTAGAGGTAACAGGGTTCAGCGAGAGGAGATGGAGGGGTGCGTACAGCCGAAGAGAGCGCCCGCGAAGATGAACCATAGGATAAAGTTGTAAGCTTTCGAGAAACCAATGGGGTTGTAAAGTTTGCGGGCGAAGGCATTGAACCCATCTTTGGGTGGACGAGTTGGTTGTACCATGCTGGTGAAACTCAATGTGATGAGAAGCTGCTGGATGGGACTGATGAAACTTCTAGAGGCGTTAGACTACAGCTGTGTGCAGGGTGAATAGGTAGGTTTTTCTACACTGTTGAAGGAAACTGTAGGCATGCGGACATATTTGTGTAGCGATTACACGGTTTTATACCCCAATCTTGTTTAATTCACACCTCAGTCACCCCGGTTCCGTGTATACGATCGCTAGGAAAAATGAGATCTCGTTCATCATCTCAATTATTTTCGAAGCACAGCCCTGCCAGTCCTAGTGCACGCATGTAAAAAGCATACTTGACGCAGCCTTGCAGCCAAACTAAGCTCCCATGATGTGCGCTACCATCGCACAATCAGCCTTCAGTGGTTGAACAATTACCTTGTGCAGTTAGTGATATATTACGCCTCCCGCTAACGGCTCTTAGAAGCTTGGAA
Source organism: Paracamarosporium sp. OC-R06-R3 (assembly GCA_019828545.1). Taxonomy (NCBI): domain Eukaryota; kingdom Fungi; phylum Ascomycota; class Dothideomycetes; order Pleosporales; family Didymosphaeriaceae; genus Paracamarosporium; species Paracamarosporium sp. OC-R06-R3. Next base: position 57,971 of record JACVRA010000503.1, on the reverse strand, counting down.
GCGGAGAATGCGGAGAGATGTTGCGCCGGGGTCAATGCGAGATCGACGATACGTCATAGATTTCGGAGAGATTAGCGAAGGGTCGGAGAGATGGGTTTGCTAGGCCAAGAAGACCTACAACTAAACAGTTTCTCTTAGGCATCTCAACTCAGTGAATTTTGCCCCGGGGTGATTCGCAATATGGTTTGAAATCAGATGAATGACTAACTCTACAAGACAGTAGGAGTGCCAGACAACAAGTCAAGGCTGAATAACGATAGCTGCTATGGTGATCAGATAGCCAGGTGTCTTCTACTTCAGTGTGGCTGACTACTCTGGGTAAAACGGCAAAGCGTTGTCACACAACGAGCTGCTCACATGACTGTACCTTCACCTTCACCTTCACGCTGGTCGGGAAGACAACGAATTGCTCTAGGATGAGTCTGCTAGTACGCAACATTAAATGAACAAAAATTCTATGGAAGGCTACTTGGACTTCGGGCAAATCGGCCGTCGATCGAATGCTTGTGGTCTCCTTGGAGCTGGAAAGGGAGCTGAATTGAGGCCACTATATCCCAATCTTTGCCAAGAGCAGTCAAGCGCTACGTATAGATGGCAGCTGGATTGATCGATCACGTAGAAGCCTTACTCATTAAGCAAGTCACAGCTCATATACTAATAAATTTCTCTATCATGCTTTCGCTCGAACTCACACGGCCGAGGGAAGAACAAAGGGAAGGACTTGTTGAGAGCGGTGGCTTTGCGTTTTTGAATGCCAGATGTGGGAATTAAGAAAAACAGGAGCTGACAGGGCGCACGCATGGCCCTGTATTGTAGACTAAATATCGTCGAGGCCGTTCAAGCGTCGTTTCCACAGTTAAAAAAAACATTTTGTTGTTGTCCATACTAACACGCGAGTCATGCTACGCTATCCGACGGTCCAAAATGGCCCGGTTGGGGATATCCATTCGCTATAGGACCGTTTATCACGAAAAAAAGTAAGCGCTACCCAGGTGCGTGCGAACCAACGTAGCTGACACGTCTCAGCAGTAAGCAGGCTCCAGGCGCTCCACCACTCACCACACAGTATATAATGTGAGAAAGTCCCCCGAGCCAAGTCCAATTTACATCTTTAAGTATCACGATCCAGGATGCTCGTCTATCTCTTCTCCGTGCCTTTCACAGTTTGGCTACTGTATCGTGCGTACGCGCTCTTTACCAACTATCAGATCGCACGTACGTTTGGTCTACCAATCATCATTTTACCTGTGTCTTTCGAAGAACCATGGTGGATGCCACTTCGTCCACTCTTCGCTTGGGTCGAAAAACTGCCTTTCGGCCTAGGCAATTGGTACATTTACACGAACATGGGATGGCCAACTGAAGACGGCGCCCGTACGTCTAATCGCCTCGGGGAAAACTTTGTTCTATGTTCTCCAGCTAGCAACATAATCGCAACCTGCTATCCACCAGCTATTCAAAAGATTTACGGGGACCACAAGAATTGGCCGCAGCCCTCTGTTCAGTCACAGCTATTCGCTTTCTACGGGCAGAACGTAAGTTCTACAAATGGCGCAGAATGGCAAAGGCATCGCAAGATCACTTCAAGTGCTTTTAATGAGAATGCATTTCGCGAGGTGTGGAATGAGACGGCCGCAAGAGTCGAGGAGATTGATTTACAAGGCGAAAATGAGAGGTCGCTGGGCCGAATTCGCTCGACCTTTGATGTTATAGCTATGCAGGTACTGGCCAACGTCGGTTTCGGTCAAGACATGGATTTGACTACCGTACCACGCGGGCATCGTGAATCATTGATGGACAGCCTGGGATTCATCTTGAAACACATCATGCTTACCATTATTTTCAATAGCTTGAAAGCACCGGACTTCCTATTGCCTGATAAGCTCAGAAAATTAAAGGTCTCAGTAGCGGAATTAAGGCTGTACATGAAAGAGTCGGTACTGGCGCACATGCAAGCGAACAAAGAAAGCTCGGACAAATTGCAGAAAACCAGTCTTTTGGGGGCAATGGTAAAGGCAAACGAAGCAGAGAAAGAGCAATTGCAGAAAAGCACCGGACGACCATCCTATCTAACTGAATCTGAGCTATATGGCAATATCTTCGTATTCAACTTGGCTGGCTATGAGACAACTGCTTCGAGCATGACGTTTGCACTTTCGTACCTGGCTGCATATCCAGACACTCAGGAATGGATATATGAAGAGCTTCAGAGGTATTACGCTAGAGATTCGGGGAAAGATGATTACGATACGGTCTATCCAAGATTGATACGTTGCCTATCGCTCATGTATGAGACGCTGCGGCTGGCGAGCCCTGCGCCTATGCTCGTTCGTTCACCCACGGAGCCTAGTGAGCTTCCTATCATGACAGAGTATGGTCACAGCTCAGTCCTCGTAAAGCCTGGTACCTTCGTAGGTGGCCACTTCTATGGAGGACACCTCTCGTCGCGCTGGGGTTCGGACTCAGATACTTTCAATCCGAAGCGCTTTGTGTCACAGTCTGCATCCGGATTAGAAGAGCTTGTCATTCCAGAAGGTGTCATGTACTGTCCCTGGATCTTTGGCACACGCGTCTGTCCAGGAAAGAAGTTTAGTCAGGTTGAGTTCGTGGCTTTGATTGCGCAGATATTGTCGAAATGGCGCATCGAGGTCGCCGTTGCTGGGCACAATCCTTCGGCCGCTAGAGGAAAGTTGCTGGAGATACTACGCAATGATAAGTATTTCAACATCAGCACGCATTTGCTCCATCCAGAAGCAGCAGCGGTTAAATTCGTGCGGCGATGATCAGGCTTCGCCCTGTTTGTAGAAACAAGCCTAAATCAGTAAATAGATCGAGACCGAAGTCTCAAGAGTCCCAAACATCTATGATCAACTTCTTATACCCCCAAAGAGGCGAATATGTGCGTATGCATAAGAAGAAAAAGACTAGAAGTGGCGATTCCGGGCACTGTGAAACTTATCCTGACAAGCTTAAGAGTTCTTCAAATGATTCCAACTTGCACTTTATCACGGACAATCAGCATCAATATTTCAATGTGATTGTATAGATATACGACCTCAATTCTGAATTCTTTCGAAGTCTTCCTAGCTCAAGGTACGAGGGACGCACAAGAAGATTGGAAGTATTTCCCTCATTGTTACCGTATCTAGCGGAGACGGTCTCGAAGTGGCTCGATAATACTCATTATCGACCGAGTTCCTCTTGTCTACGCTTCAGAAGGAAGCTATCGGGTGACAAACTAATAATCGGCTTTCAACTATGTCGAAATTACAGACTATGGCGTGTCTTTGTTGCGTACATGCACCTACATTTTCTAATTGTTCTTGAACTGATTTTGAGGAAAAGATGTTGAAGGCGGCTGCTATGGATATTGTTGGTAGGAGATTCTGGCTACAGCAAAGCTCCTTAGGCACCGCATTTAGTGGTTTAACGGTTGTTTTAGGTAGTTATTGATACCTATACTAATCTCCTACTGGTAGATTTTGAGAGGCCTAGAAACGGAATATGAAGAGAGATGTTGTGCTGGGGTGCGGGGTTACCTAATGCGAGATCGTCGATACGTCATAGATCTCGGAGCACCTGCAACTGAACGGATTTTCTTAGCCATCTCAACTCGGATAAATTTGAGCAGGGATGGTTCGCAATGCACTTTAGAATCTTAATCTAAAAAACTTCACGAGATGGTTGGAATAGCGGGTAGAAGCAAAGGCTGCGTAACGTGCCGCAAGCGAAAGAAAGGAGTAAAGTCTCACCCGAGTATGTGCTTACGAACGACGAGGGTGCTGATCTACACAGTGTGATCTCAAGCATCCTTCATGTGGCCAGTGCGAAGCCCGTGGCATAATTTGTGGTGGTTATGACCCAGACAGAATCTTCGTGCGCACATCGGCACCTTCACCTTCTGCACTGATCGCATCAGCACCGCTTTGCAGGAGGCATCACGATTCGGCTGATTCGCTGATGCATTCTAACCTAATTCACCTCCAATCATGCAAACCATTATATCACAGCATCGGATTAACGCATGGCCTCGCCAATTCTGCATATCGCGAGAAAGCGCTGGAAGTGTTCTTTTCCATGTACTTGCCGCATGACAACCACGATAGTCATGATCGCATGGCACTGCCGAATAACTTGATTGGCGTGCTTTCACGAGTATATGCGCGCGATGAGGCCCTCAAACTGGCAGTAATAGCGCTGGGCACTGCCATGCTGGGAAAAGTACAACGAGAGGAAGAGTGGGCTCGTCAAGGCAGAAAGCTGTATGGACATGCACTGCACGAGATGTGTAGGGCATTAGTAGATGAGAAACGGGCCAAATCTGAAGCGTTGCTTCTTGTTCCGAGAATCGGAGCAATGTTCGAGATGCTTTTCGGAGCCGACATTGACCCTACTATGCAAGCACAGAGTTGGCGCAGCCATGCACAGGGCGAACTTGCTATCTTCGAAGCGCGAGGCCCATATGGATTTCAGGACGAAATTTCAAACCACATTTTTGTGGACGGCCGACTGCCACCGATCATCGCGGCTATACGAATGCGCAAAGCATCAGTTTTGAACAGTGTCAAGTGGAAGACGATACCCTGGGAGAGATGTCCCAAGACGCCCAAAGACATGTTGTTCGACGTCCTTGTCGGTATTCCCGAGATTCTCGAGGATATCGATAACTTGCATCCTGAAAGTAGTAATTCTGTTCAGAATGCTGCGCGAGAGGTTATCACAGCCAAGTGCAGAAAGCTGGAAGCCGAACTCAAGTCGTGGAGCAAAGTGCATAAGCAGATCTTAGTCTGTCCAGATACAGAAAGCCCTACCGAGCTGACATTTTGCGATATTTCATCCGCATACCTCACGCTCTACTACTGGACTACATCCTTGTTCATCTACGGTGCGCTGGCGGTAGTTCCGCCGTTCGAAACCCACTCTTCTTCACAATATCAGCTACCTGCGTCAGAACACGCGCTTCTACATGCACGCCGTATCGCTCGCACTGTACCATACTTTCTCAGCTCCTCCTGTGGTATATGGGGCGCCACAGCCGTTGCGTTTCCGATGGGCAGCGCATTGCTCTGTCTGATGCAAAATTACATGGGCAAGAACAAAGAATACTTACAGCTAGTACACGAAGCCTGGAGCAGCCCTACATTACCATCTGCAATCCGGGATTTCTTGAACAGCATGAGGCGAGACGCGGCTGACGAGATGGAACATAGGCGGCCAAGGTTCGACGGAGAGTTCTGGATTTTCTGATACCCGTTTCTTAGTAGAAAGTGTTTTGTGTTGATCTATATCTTACCGGAAGTGGAGCCGGGGCTTAGTTACGATGGTATAGGCCCTGAAACGGAGAGATGGAGTATGAAGCACCTTGGAACATCATTGTACGCGTACCAAGATATCGATAGCGGCAACATCGGGGATGCGATGCACCTATCCATACGTCGGCGGTTAGGTTTAATGATATCATCACGGAGGGCAACGGTACTAACCGGTCCAAGCTTGAACTAATGAAAAGGGAGAGGACTCGTATGTGCCTGCGTCACTTAAGGAAACTGTGGAAGTCTGCTACATCAATGCACGAATGAGCACTGTATTGACTGTCCTGCTTGAATGATAGGTGATACCTTTCGCAACATCAGATCCCACAAATGGAAGACAAGACGCTAGTCGCAGTACTGAACAGTTTCGCGAGGCCATCGCCGCACCCTAACAGTCTTGCTGTTTGTCATTTCTCTTGAAATAGATGTATCATCCATTCGGGCACAAGATCGAAGAAGACATAGGTGATGTTGCAATAGTACGTTATGGAAACGAAGTGGATTATAGGAAGAGTTCGGTACCGTCAGCCGCTACGCCAGGGCTGCACGCACAATGTTCCAGCTAACCAATTGCCCGCAAGACAAGACGAAACGAAACAAATTATCCTAGTTCGGCTCTCCGAAGAGACAACGCATATTTTTCTCACCGACAACCACAATCGGGAGCTTCTACTCCGCTGTGCCGTACCCCAACTCCAACAGGCCACCGTGCTAGTTTCTCGTTTGTCCGCAGCTACCCTTCCCCGCAAGGCGACCTACCTGCCGCGCGTTGTTACACTTTCAGGCGCATCTGTCAACCCAAAGACCAACATTGACCACAAATAGCCAATCGCACGACGCGGCATATGTACAATAAGCTCTATAGTCTAATAAACTTTTCGTTCGAAAAGTTCAATCTGATAAGGGTGATAATAGCGCAAGAAGGTTGTTTACCGCTTAGGGGTACCTTCGCTAACATGGTTCAGTGTCTTTAGGGGTGTGCCGCAAACAGCTACCCGGAATAGATCGCTGCGGCTATTTCAATATGCCCTGAACCATGGATGATTGGCTCTGAGTTTTGCGCCACCGCATCACCGACACAACGTTCCTAATCCAAGTTAGATCCCGACCACCGAGCCGCTAGAATGCGTTCCTTCTGGAACAAGCCGCCGCAGTCCAGGCAAAGCTTCTGACAGTAGAAGCTTACCAAACAAGTCACCAGTTGAAAGCTGCCTTGACACTATTTTTGGAGCGAGTCATTCTGCTTTGGGACAAATTGCTCTCTCATAGTCATCATCCAAAGCTTAGCGCTGTTTGTGCGTCAGCACTGGGCCGACATTTCGCAACCAAAATTCGGCTCTCATACTATCCGACGACCGTGGCGCAAGAAGGTAAGGTTTGGTTGCTCTGGGAGTCGGCGGATCATGATGGAACAGAGCGACGCCATTAGGCCTCCTGGATTACAATGCCATGCCACGCTCTTGTTCGTTTACAGATGCTCGATCTGGTGCAGTTGATTCATTCAGACTTCTATATAACAGGTGATGTTTCCTTGCTGAGAGAAGTATCATTGCACTACTCGCTTCACACCAAGAAATCCACTTTCACTGTCACATAACATTTGCACATATCACCCAACATGCGTTCTACGGTTCTATTCGGAACAGCAGCCCTTGCTGCATGTAGCTTTGCTAGCCCTATCAGCAAGAGAGGCAACCAGAGTCAATATGATAACGGAGATGGTCACCATGGTGGACCGGGTGATGGACATAATGGGCCAAGTGGTGGGCCCGGCTACCATGCAGGCGGTACTTTCAAAGACTTCTCACCTTATCTCCCTGACGGCTTTCCCAATCCAAACCAAGGTCAGATCAATGAGATTCAAGAGCGAGCTCACGGCACGCTTCCTAACACTCCACTGCCGACGGGACTCAGCCAAGATGGAATCACCAACTTCAAGCTGATTGCTTTCAATGAAATCTTTGAAGTGGCTTTCTTTTTCGAACTCGTCCAGAATATTACGAACAATGTCCCTGGTTTCGAGATTGGCGACAACCGGGACCAGGTTCTCTCGGACCTTAACGTCATTCTTGCCGTGGAAGAACTCCATGCTCTTGGTGCCAACGCGATCCTCCAAGCGAACGGCGTCGAGCCTATCAAGCCTTGTAAATACAATTTTCCAGTCTCCGATTACAAGTCCGCTATTGCACTCGCTGCTACGTTCACAGATGTCGTCCTCGGCACACTCCAAGATGTGAACGACATTTTCGCGCAGAACACTGAGAACGGACCTGTGCGCCTCATCTCGTCAGTCATCGGCAATGAAGGCGAGCAGGAAGGCCTGTTCCGTATCATCCAGCAGAAGACCACACCTGCGCAACCCTTCCTCACAACTTCCACCCGCGACTTTGCCTTTACTGCCATTCAAGGTTTTGTAGTGCCCGGCAGCTGCCCCAACATCCAAGAGATCCCGCTCAAGACCTTCAAGCCTCTCAATGTTCTCACCCAAAATATTCAGCCCAAGACCCAAGAGATTGAGTTTAGCTTCTCACTCCAGGGTGTTGATGCCGATGTACATTCACTATCTTTGGTCTTGATCAACGCACAGAACTCGCCTATCGTTGGGAAGCTTGAGAATGTTCAAGTCAACCATGGTGTTGTCACCTTTACGGCTGAATTTCCCTTCGACGAATTCCTGCTCCACGGTCTTACGATTGCGGCTGTCACTCACAGTGCAACGTCTTTCTCCAGTGCTGATGAGGTTGCCAAGCAGACGATATTCGGTCCCGGGCTCATTGAGGTCAACTAGTCGAATATCTAATTGATTTTGATAAAAGATTTAGTGTTATTGGTGTTGATGCTTTTATTTTCTGGAAAACTTTCCTTCCTTTCGTCTGCATGCTGGTCGGTTAACACTAGAATTAGTTATAATGCTCAAATCTCTCTCGCGCGTCTTTGGTCTGATGACAAGTGACTGTGCTGTTGGTGAATTTGTGCCCCACTTCCGCACCACAAGCGCCTAGGTGCCTATGCTCCGTAGCCTAGAACAGACACGATTTCGGTACGTATCACCAAATTTTAAAATGATCCTTGGCTATTTCCTGATTTTGTCAACATACTGAGTCGGCAGTGGGGTTTTGTCCCAATTATTATAGTATTCCGGGTATGTTAGGGTAGATTAATATCCTCCAATCTAAGGACGAACGCTGTGTGGAATCCCCACTACATCGCCATGCCGTAACAAATGAGCGCAATAAGTTGAAATGCGGTTTTTGGGAAACGATTTGCTGATATGACCCTTGAGCAGTATATAATGGCGCGGGCCTGGAAGATAATTATATAGATAGGGTTCAGATTTCTACCTTTCAGCGACCTTTTCCTCTTGTTCACAATCGTGAACTGCCATTTCAACGCCTACAGTCATGAAGTGGGAAACTGTTCTTTTGCAGGCAGGCTTTGCGCAAGCCGCGCTACGGTTTGGCTGCTCCACGGTATCAGTCCAACGACTCGACCCGCTAGTAGAACCTGGAGCAAATCCTTCGGCCCATGTCCATCAGGTTGGACTTCTACAAAGATTCCACTTCTTAAACTAATACAATATAGATTGTCGGAGGTAATGCCTTCGCGCCTAATATGAAGGGCGACATTGGCGAGCAAGCGAACTGCACAACTTGTGCATATTCAGAAGACTTTAGGTAATTATTCAATGAGACTTCATGTTATATAGAGCATGTATTAAGACATCATAGCAATTACTGGACTGCAGTCATGTACTTCCGACATGAGAACGGTAGCTACAAGCGCGTGCCGCAATATCCAAATGCGCAGCTTGGGTATGAGGGGTGCGTCTCTTACAGATTTGTCAAAGAAAATATTGACATACTGACCTAAAGCCCCACAGGCAAAACGACAGTAATATAAAGGGTGGCATGACGATATACTACACGGAGAAAAACTTTGACACCGATGGAGACCAGTATATCACGGCTTTTTCCCCGGTAAGAAGAGCGGAATCAGCACTTCATCAATCCCCGATGCAGTGGCAATAATATGCTGACCTTCATTTCCTGCAGGGTTTTCGTATGACCGTTGGTAGTCCTACCGTTGATAACAAGCCTAACTCGACGAACCCTGGTTTGGCATACACCTGTTTGCAAACAATCTTGACACGGGGCCACGAGACTCCGGACTTTCCCAAAGAGCCATGCCCAGCCGGCATCATGGTACTGTCCCTTCCCCACCATATCTTATACACATAGAAATACTGACTGGTTCCTCTATGCGATACACCATTTTCCAGCTTGTTGGGATGGAAAAAACCTCGATAGTCCCGACCACCAATCCCACATGGCCAACACCGAGCGCGGTCATTTCCTCGAAGCAGGGCCCTGTCCTGCAACGCACCCAGTCCGCGTGCCGCAGGTCGCCTATGAGACGATGTGGAACACAACCATCTTCAAGGACATGTGGCCAAAGGACGGATCGCAGCCGTTTGTGTGGTCCTTCATGGGGAGCGGCTATGGCACACATGCGGATTACGTATTCGGGTGGAAGGGAGATAGCTTGCAGCGTGCAATCAATGACACTTGCATGTTTCACGGATGTGGCAGCCCGGGGAAACAGGGCATTCTGAAGACACAGCCTGTCGAGGATATGAACAAATGTTCAGCGGTGAAGGCAGTGGAGGAGGATGTTGATGGGTGGCTCGATGAACTACCAGGACAGAAGATGGGCATGGCATTTACTGCGTGAGTCTGAAGCGACGGCATGTCGGATAGTTCAATGTGCGTAGCGAACATATAACAATAGAATGGCTCTCTAGGGTCAGCGATATGTCGCAGTTTGATGGCTAGAGGCAAGTAGGATAGACATCGGATGAAGGAGTGATCTTGTTGATCCGTTGATCCGTTGATTGAGAACTAACTTAGTAAGAAAAGGGTGCGTGTGTGAGTGTTTATATACTCACCACGCGTACTACATCACGTGATAAGATCACTATGCCCAGCCAACACTGTTCAATGCTGAAAGCCACACTGATTTTACCACATTTATTCATGGCTCACGCGTTCCCGTGTCTCCGTCGAAGTGCCCTTCTCATATACTTTTCCTTCAATCTCTTGCGCTGCTTCGGTCCCGATCGTAGTCTTATAGGACTTGAACTTCCACACCGAGACTCTATTTGCAAACAGCTCGTCGATCTCTTCGAGTGTTCTGTGATTGGTCCAGGTCAGGTTCTGAGCTCGGAAATTAGGCTAGGCAGATACTCACCTTCCTTTCATTTCCGGCATATAGAAGAAGAAGAACAAGACGCAAAGAAAGTTCCTGTAATCAATTTAGTCAGGCGCGGAATTGTGATGAATGATGAAGCTTACGATCCTGCCCAGATGTACCCGTATTTAGCACCCTGTAGTCATTCAGCAAGGTCCTTTACATGTTATGATAGAAACCCACCCAGCCAAGGTTTTGCGGGTTGATGAAGTACGGAGTGCAAAACGCGTTCAACCAAGCAAGGAAATACCCTAGACTTGTGGCACTTCCAACAGTCCAAGCCCTCAGTCTCGTACTCACAAGCTCCGTCGCCACTGGATAACTTGCAGCTCCGACACACATATTGTATCCCCATTTAAACAATGCCGTAAACCCAATCAAGCAGCTCTGGTTAGCACTTGTGCCCGGTGCGACCGTCGCAGCCACAGCCAAGGCCAGTTGTGAAAACCCACAGATAAGGCCGCCCAAAATGAGAATTGAGCGACGACCAAGATGTCTCTTCATGAGATACATGCCCATGTTAACGCCTACAAAGCCGAGACAGGTAGCCATGATCGTATATTTGAAAGAGTCAGACACGGAGAGGCCTGAAACCGTGAGGAAGTAGGTGCCGTACGAGATGACGAACCATACACCTGAGCCAGTCTGGCATGCTATCATTCCATAACAGAGCAGAGTTCTACGTAGGTCGGTGCCTATCTTAGTCAGCCAAATAAATGCATACAAGGATAAAGACAAACCTTTGAACATGTCCAGCGCGCCAACCGTGGTCGCAAGGCGCTTTTCTTCCTCTATGCCTTTTACCATTTCAGCCCACTCCAACTCCAAAAGCTCAGGTCCAACTGACGTTCCTCGCAGTGTTTCAAGCGACTTTCTTGCTTCAGTTTCTCTTCCCTTCGCCAGGAGATATCTTGGACTCTCCGGCACGAACAGCAAACCCACAGCTAATACAAGTGGGACAATAAATAGCGTTCCAATCGGTATCTGGTATGATGCTTTGTCCAGCCTATTCTTCGTTGCATTCGTTACAGCAGCACCAATGATACTACCGATGTTCACCCAATACGCGAAAAGTGCGACGATCACTCCACGCAGATGCGCAGGACTTACTTCCGAGGTATAGATGTTAGAAAAGGTGACTAGGAAGCCGTTTGCAAAGCCTAATATGAGACGGCCCATGTAGATGGCTGCTTGAGTTGTGCTTGTCATCTGGATGATGCAAGCAATACCATTAAGCACGCAGGCGATCCATAGCGCGATTTTGCGGCCAAAGAAATGTGAAAATGTTCCTGCAGTCAGAGCCGAGACGAAGGATCCGAGCGTGAGAAGAGACGCAATAAGCTGTTGGAAGGTGGACTGCAATCTGTCAGCAAGAGGTTAGTTTCGTAGACGGTGCTTGACTTACGTCTATCGAATATCCTCCCGGTGCTTTAGGGTTTGCATAGCCGAAAACTCTCAGGAACCCAGGCATGGCCTGCAGTCCTCCAACAGCTGCAGAATCAAGGCCATACTGGAGGTTGGCAATTGATACAATGCAGCAGATGAACAGGCATTTTCGGTTAGCCCACAGCGACGTCTCTGACAACTCAAATTGGGCCATCTTCTACAGATACAAATTAATACCGCAGGTTTGGAGAAATTGTACTAATCAGCAAGGGTGCTTTGCAGTAATCGAAGGGCATGCGCTCTGCACTCCGAAGGGATGTAAACAAGTAGCGAACAGATATCGCGCATAAAACCATCTGATCTACAAAAATCTTGGGTCTTGTTCGATCCTATCCTCCTCTGTCCGGGGCCCCGCATTCTGGGCGCCTTATGATTCGCAGGAAATGCATATCCAGTCTCGCCCAGAAATACTACACTAAAACTGGGCTAGAATCTCTCAGCAATGGATCAGTCTTCGGGCGATTATCCTTTTCATGGAAAAGACGTTGTGGGTGATGCATAGGACGCTAGCGGTGGGGCTCGTACATCATAGGGGGTGGAGGCAACGGAGGAAAATGGAGGAAGGACGGAGAGATGTGGGGTCATCTGAGCAAACTTGGCGACTGAAGCCACTTGGAGCTTGCACCACTTAGAACTTCATCTTCTATTCGCATTTTCCATTTTGATATCCTTTTGTTTATATTTTTAGTCCTAACATCTATGTTCATGATGCGTTGTATGAGATAGCGAATGGATACTGTACACTTTAGAAATCCCCAAAGCATTGCGAGTCTAAGCTGTCGTGAAGTCTTCGAACACGCCATTGCTCATCTCATACTCGTATTCCAGATCCGGCTGGAACTCCCAGTACAATGCCTCTGGATCACTGGCCATCTTAAATGTATACGCCGCCGCTTCATCATCGACGATAATTTTGGGGATACCGTTAGCAGCGGCTGCTTCGACTTTGAGCTGCACGTCGCACGACTTCTCCATGAGAGTGTATAGGTATGCTGCTTCGTCCACGGTACCACCCACGGTCTTAGATGGTCAGTCTAAAGTATCTGATATTTAAGGGTTAAATGCGCAATGCTTACCAGCAACCCGTGGTTCCTTAGGATCAAACCTTTTCCTTTGGGACCCAGTGCGGCAGCCAGTTTCTTGCCCTCCGCTTCGCTCAGGACTACGCCGCCGAAATCTTGATAGACTGCTTGAGCGTCTCCGTAGAAGTATGTCACGTCTTGGTTGATCATGTCGAGCCTCTTGCCGAAGGCGCTCCACGCTTTACCCGCTATGCCGTGACAGTGGCTATTACATTACACAGTTAGTTCGTGGGACTTGGAAGACTAATACTTCGAGTCTTCGAAATATGTAGACACGATTCTTCTCTCGCAACCGGACTATAATTGCTCGATCTTCTCACTTACCACGCAGCAGCAACATCCGGCCTCGCCTTATGCACCGCACTGTGAATCAAAAATCCCGCCGCGTTTGCCGGCTTGCTCGTATTCCCACCCACAACCTTACCATCATAATCGACTAACACCATATCACTTGCTTTCAAAAGGCCAAAGTGGCGGCCCAAAGGGTTCGTCCAAAATGTATGCGGGTGTTCAGGATCGCGAACACTAATGTGGCCCGACATGCCTTCAGTGAAACCCTTGCGCGCAAAGACACGGAAGGCACCTGCCATGTGTGCGAGGATCCATGCGCGATGTTTGTCGAAGGACGAGAAGAGGGGGATCCCAGGAAGACATACACCCTGAGAGATCGCCTGGAGGGCTGTTTGCTCCTTGGTAGGGTCTTCTTTCGACTTTGGTGTGGCTTGCTTAGCCTTCGGCGTAGGAACGACCTCAGTGATAATCGCGGAAGGAGCCATCGTGTGGGCAAATTCGTCGTGCTTGATGGAAATAGGCGGCTGAGATGAGGGCTTAATTGAAGCACAGCCGGATGGGCCGTTAAGAATACTAGCATTGCCCTGACGTCGACCCATCCGAAGTAGATAAGCTAAGTCCTTTGGTCGGCATATTTTCGCTCTAAGGATGGACTAACGATGGCTATTTCCGCGTTTAGCACGATAACGTGGGATGCATTTCAAAAGTGGTGTTGTTGAGAGGTTGGAATAACCTGCCACATCTGTTAGTGCGGGGCATCCGGCCAGCAGGCGCCGTAGACGACTGGACCCCGAATCGTATGCGCAGACAGTTGTATGTATGTAAGATCAAATGTCGTGGTCAACGGACATTGGAGTCGCGTGTAAAAGGTACACCGTAAGTTGGTGCATGAAATGTTGGCTGTTGTTTGTTGGGTGAGCGCAGCACTCGGAATAAGGTGGGTAGGATGACTGTGTACAGTGTGGATCTGGAGCCAACGTAAGATTGGAAAAACAGATTTATTCTTTGCTGATGGTGAGAAGGTAGACTCATTAACGATATTCAAGAATTTTCAACCCTTATGACTTTTATGTCCGAACAAGTCGATCCTGCTTCCATTCATTAACGTGCAAAAATCAAAAGTTCCATATACCAATATCTCACGAATTAGCACCATTTGATAGTAAATGTTCAAACTTTCTGTCCCGATCATGCTCTGATGTTGAGGTGACCAACTCTCCTCGCCCACCACTTGCATCCATCTCATGCGGGCGACTAGCATCTAACTCAACATGTCTGTATGACTCTTTCTCATATACCGTAGGTGCTGCAGAGACTTCGGTCGCAGTTGCGTGGCTGTCTGCAGGAAGTTCACCTGGGGACGTCTGTTTTCGACGACGGATGTAGAGCAATAGCCCTGCCAAGCCCAAGGCGACAACAACTACAGGAATAGTAACACCGACGGCAATGGCAGTGATGTTGGTTTTCTCTGATGATGATGCACTTGTCTGCGGGCTGGGGGTACCCGTGGGGGAGGCGGTCGTTGTTGCGGGGTTTGATGCTGGGGAGGCGGCGGACGTACTCTGTGCTGACAATATAGAGGAGGTTGGCTCGGATGATTCGGAGTCTACAATCAATTGTGAGATAATAGCATTTCTAATTGCAAGGCTGCCCTCACTAGTTGTAGTAACTTTCTCAAGGTCTGCCAACTCGCAGTATTTGCTGAAGACTTCCACCGCGCTGTTCTCTTGTCCACTAGATTGAGAGCAAGCAGAGGTCACCTTCGTGCTTATCATTCGACTGTAGTATGCAGAAGATCGATAGCAGAAACAGGCGTACGATGTCAACCTTGAGCCGTCACCGCAGCCATACTTGTGGAAGGTCAGTATAGGAACGACTCATCACCCGCGCAGGCGGACACCAGGACTCACCACCATGCCCCTCACGATTAAGGAAACTTGATGTTCCGCACAAGACTGCAGTAGATCATATTCTGGTACCGAATCGATGTATACCTTGGTCGGCCCAGAAGCTGCCGCAAAGACAGTCAGGAACCAAACAACCAAAGACAACACGAGCGTGGGATGCATCTCTGAGGTCAATGAAAACAATGAAGAGTTGTGACGAAGATAGAAGTGTGCCATCTCAGGAGTAGAATCTGTGGAAAGCTTGTTTGTTTAAAATGTCACCCGCCCTAGCACCCTGGTAGGTGCGGCTGCTTACAGATCGCGACGCATCTCCCGGACACGACTCCTTCGCATTTGGTAAATCTTCAGCCTGGTCCTACGCAGTGATTCTCAGTGCTGGATTGATGCGCAGGCAGTATTCAAGACGCGATTGGTGGATGCCATGTGGCATGAATAAGGCAAATGCTCGTAGTTCAATTTTCGGCTCTAGATCATCATTTACGCGTGAACTTCGAGGTCTGAAGCTGAAGAAGCTACACGCAAGGCTGCAGGTCTCGCAACATGGAAATTGCCAGATGCAGTGCGGAAGGGGCGAGGCGCAGCGCAACGGTCACCAATGGGGCAGGAACCATTTCCGCCTATGCTGTGATAGGGTGAACGCATGCAAATCCTGCACTGCGCATCACGATATGGCGTTCGTATTGGCATGGAAGTGCTCGGTGCGGCGGAATGAGCGGGGTTTCAAGTGATGCAGCTGCGAGATCAGACAAGAAAGCAAAGAGTGAACAGAGCGCGCATATGTAGAGAGTCCGAGATTTGAGTGCATGCTCTTGCAAAGGTAGGAGCCTCGTACCGTTTGTAGAGACAGAGATGCTCCGCGTAGGTTTCTCCGAGCCCTAGCGTCTTGGCGAGTGAAGGAGGGTTCTATGCACGGAGCTTCGCGTCGTGCATCCAGTGTCGCCAGAGGTCCGATTGCCCATCATGCGGCCCTCGTACACCTGCAACAGGTGTCTTTCGCTCATTCAAGCTACGCGACCGCAATTGCGACCTTTATCCGCCCTGCGCGTCGCCCCTCAAAGTTTCTCACCGCGGAATCACTCCACTTGCAAGGCTCCCGCAAAACCCAAGCTCTCCCTTCCAAAACGAAGCATCTCGACCACCCCGAGCCGCGATTTTCAAGGTGCCTTCGAGCCGTACGAGTATGTCGATCCCGAGGGCGTCAGACGGAAGCTCGTCCTGACCGAGGACAACCTCTTCCACTCGTTCACGCACTCGCCCATTCCCGAGATTCGAAAACGTGCTGCTTTCATGCGACAACATGCCTATTGTCCACACCCAGATCACAAGCCCACGAGAGCCGCGAATAATCCGAATGATCTCGAGGCCCGTAAGGATTCAGAGAATGGCACGCCGCCCGCCCACGTAAACTTCGAATGCCCTGACTGCGGGATCCCAGTATATTGCTGTGAGGAGCACTGGGCAGATGACTACGAGGCGCATTTGGAGGTGTGTGACATCTTACGGCAGTCCAACGAGGACGACCATGATCTGCGGAGCGGTCGGTTCTTCAAGGAGTTCCAGTTTGCTGAGCCGCAGATCGAGGAGATTTTGACCAACATGAGCAGCTGGGACACATATCTATACACGCGAGACTATGATGCGCTGAACAAGGATCGGGAGATGCGCCAGGCTACTAAGCTACTGACGTACCCTATGACCATCGCCAGCGTTATCAATGAGCTAAGTCCTTACAACATCCGGAAAGGTGGGCGCATGACGCCCGAAGGCCTCAAGAGCTTTGGCGGTATGTGTTGAGTCGTCCCACATGTATCTTTCTACTGACATGAACAGCTCTGCGTCACTCGCTCCACCCGCCACGGACCGGTGGAGGTGATTCCTGGAAAAACGCGCGCCTCGCACCGCCCTCTGTCCGCCTCTTCATCCTTGGCGCGCGAGCCGAATCCTCTCTCCCTCGAGACACCTGGATGCAGCTAGCATACCTTTTCCATCGCGTGCAGTTCTCGCTTCACTTCATCGGCCCAGAAAGTATGGCGAACCGCGAGAACGAGTTCCCACTACCCGAGCGCACACCCATGAACCCCTTCGGCGCCGTAGTAGAGGACCGCATTTCCAACGCCATGAAGATCAGCACCTTTGTAGAATACTACCACACCATGCATAAGACCGGCTACTTCTACCCTTATGACCCGTACTTCGACTGCTTCGTGTGCTTCCACCCTGGCTTCGGCAACCCGGCGTCGATGCACGAATGGGAGGAGACGCTGCCGCTACTGTTGGAGACGAAGGTGCCCATCATTGCGACGGGCTACTCGCCAGACGACATGCGCCAGGATGTCGACTTGTTGAACAAGCGGTATGGAAATGAGATGGATGTCTTGCTTCAGCCCGGAGAGAACATTTTCAGGAGCCTGAGATGGGACTTGAATGATATGGATCCGCACGATGTGACGTGCAGCAACTGGGGGCTGTATGCGTTCAGAGGGAAGCGGTACGAGGCGACGAAGAAGGAGAAGGAAGAGGAGGTGCACAGCGAGCGCACGGCGTAGGCCACCTACGCATGTACAGAATCTTGTGTAAATACTATTGTAAAATGTACAGTATTGTTTGTGCGGATGGATTCGTTGTGACAGTGGTTAGCTAGGCATGTCGATGTACGGACGTTGCTTGGCTCGCTCATCGGTCGCCTGAATCAATAAACTGGCTCAAATTCCAAGGCACCTTGTCGTCGACCGCTTTTCTGACAACAAACGATGCTCCCTGCCGGCGAGTCATTACACATGGAAACCTGCAATTCCTAGCTTTTTGTCGTTCGCCCAAGCTTCTTACCACTATGCGCTAGTGCAACCTCCGCCAAGGTAGAAGCTAAACTCTACAAGCGGGTGTACTTCCCAAGCAAGCTAGAGAGAAGAGCTGTTTCGACAAGACCATTGTCCTGGTCAGTCCACGGAGTGTTTTTTTCATACAGCCAAGCCAAAGGATAACGTTGGAGCGGGACATGATGCGTAGGTGGCTCAGAAGCTGGGTTTGCGTCGGCCGTAAGCAATAGGCTGGGCCTCGTCCAGTGTTGTGCATCGTTCTGGAACAAAGCTAATGGTTCCAGCGTACACGTACACATGTTGAGCTGCAGACAGCTAGGTACTAGAACCCCTTGCTTGAGAGCGACCATTGGATATCCGTCAGTTCATCGTCAGCTGCTTTTGCGCATGCAGCGTCCATCCAGGATTCTGGTTCAGCACATGCGAGCACGAGCACCAACAGTAGCGCGCGGCCCCCCATGGGTGAATGCCAGTGGAACGGCGCGAGCAGTCAGGTCACCAGACACGACAGCAAACATGGTGGTAGACGGGCGGCGTGATGGTCGATCGACATGCAACCTGAAGAGGAGCGAGAAGCAACACGCCATACGGTTCGCGGGAGAGGCGCACCGGGTGAGTCTCCAGAGGGCGTAAGGTGTACCGGAATCCGCGTCAAACGGCCGCTGTGCGTCGGGCTGGGGAATGGCCCGGCGCCTTGCTTGGGGAACGGTGAAGTCGCCTGGATCACTCGACCGAAGGATCGCTCCCCAGTCGTTTTCCACCAGTGAATGCGCGGCTGCCTGCTTCCTGCTGCGGGATTAGCTGCGGGGTCCCCAGAGGAAGGCACGAGGCGCGACGTGCCTTCCCTTTCGGCTTAGCGCCTCATCTAACCGCTATGGTACCACGCCCGGGACCTGGGTAAACATGAGTTGCTGCATGCGTCTGGGCAACACTTAAAAGCAACCTGCCCTCGACTGCAAGGGTCGCGCCGTGCTTGAACACTTGCTCGCCAATTGATACCCAAAGGCCACGGCTTCACTAACCATGTCGGCCGGAATCAACGAGAAGGTCGACCCTCCCGTCGAGGATGTTGGCAAGATCGACCATGCCACTCTCGAGGAGAAGAACGTCCACCATTCTGAGCTCTTGGTCGACAGCAATCTCATGAGCCATGCCTTCGATGCTGAGAACGCCGAGCATAGTATGACCGCTTGGCAGGCCGTCAAGGCGCATCCCATGGCATGCTTTTGGGCGTTCCTCATGTGCTTCACCATTGTAAGTTGCAGCAACAAGCTTTCTCACTGAAAGGCTGCTGCTTCACATAGCGACGGGCCAATGCTAACACCATCCAGGTCATGGAATCTTTCGACATGTTCTTGAACGGTAACTTCGTCGCACAGACTGCCTTCAAGAACAGGTATGGTGTTCCGCATGCGGATGGCAAGACAATCGAGACCAAGTGGCAGAGCGCTCTTTTCCAGAGTGGCCAATGTGGAGCTTTCGTGGGTGTGTTCATTGCAGGACCCATCACCAACCGCCTTGGCTACCGCTGGACCACCATTTTGGGACTCGTTCTCATGAACGCCACGATCTTCATCTCCTTCTTCGTGAGTGTATTGATTACTCTATCAGATCTCCCGCTGATTTTGCGATCAAGGCCGACTCGCTCGCTGTTCTTACCATCGGCCAAGCATTCGAAGGCGTACCGTGGGGCATGTTCATTGCAAACTCGCCTGCATATGCTTCCGAGATTGTCCCCATTGTCCTTCGTGGTGCTTGCACAGCCACTCTGCAGATGAGTTGGTCTATTGGGGGTATCATCGTCGCAGCTGTCACGTGGGTCTACAACAAACGCGACGACCAGTGGGCATGGAGAGTCCCTCTTGCCCTACAATGGGTCTTCCCCGTAAGTCATATCCAATAACGTGAGCCTCAAGCCTTGTTCTGATTTGTCTAGACACCTCTTCTGATTCTCATTTGGTTTATGCCCGAGAGTCCATGGTGGTTGATTCGCAGGGGTCGCAAAGACGAAGCCTTGCGCTCTATCGAGCGTCTTGGTGCCAAGTCTAAGACTAAGGCTAACGACACTCTTGCTATGATGGAACGTACCGTCGAAATTGAGGCTCTCAAAGGCGGAAATCCTACGCTTGTCGACCTTGTCAAGGGCACCGACTTGAGGCGAACGGTCATCACTTGCTTGATGTACGCGTCGCAGAACTTCGCCGGTAATCTAATTGCCAACCAAGCGACTTTCTTCTTCGAACGTGAGTAGTTCTTCTAACCCTCACTCCACTTGTGCTTTACTATGAGAAGCGTATGTTAACGTTATTCATAGAGGCCGGAATGAGCACCGACTTTTCCTTCCAGCTCAACCTCATCAACTCGTGCCTCGGCCTCATCGCCAACATCGGCTCCTGGTTCCTCAGCGTCTGGTTCGGCCGCCGCACAATCTACCTCTGGGGCACAGCCGCTAATTTCACCTTCCTCATCCTCCTTGGTATCTGCGCATCCATCAAGCAAAACAGCTCCACAAACTATGCGCAAGCCTGCCTCGGCGTCATCATCTCTTTCGTGTACGCCGGCACCCTCGGTCCCATCTCGTACTCCATCATCGCCGAAACGTCGTCCGTTCGCCTGCGTGCGTTATCCACCGGTGTCGGCCGTGGCGCGTACTATGTCGCTGAGATCCCTATGATCTACCTCGCGTCGCAGATGCTCAACCCTACGGGATGGAATCTCGCGGGCAAGTGCGGATACATCTGGGGTGGAACCGCCGCGGTTTGCTACGTCCTGGCGTTCTTCTTCCTGCCTGAGCTCAAGGATCGGTCGTACCGTGAGGTGGATATCATGTTCAACCGCAAGATTCCTGCGCGCAAGTTCAAGACTACCGTTATCGATGTGCGGGAGAACGAGTGAGGTGTCTCTTGTGGTGAGACGGTGGTGTGTTTATGGATACGGTTTGTGGCAGTGATGCACTGAGCGAGATGCGCTGTGTTAAGAATACTGCAGATCGATGGAGGCATGTGGACGGCAAATGCTTGACTGCTATATAATTAAGCTGTATAAGAACAAACAGCTCAACAAGAACCAATTCACACATGCATTCTCCTCACAGATAGTACTGTTGTGGCCCAGACTAGACTACCTGACCAGGACGCACGCACTTCCCCATCTCGCTTCCACTGAAAAGAGCCCAACTCTAAATAAAACAACCTTCGTGATTCTTCTTGTCTGGTTTCTACTGTAAAGTTAGATTTCTCCCCTTCGGGTGCAATATGTATTCTTTAACTACTTCATCATCTAAATGTTTGACTCAAAAACCTTTCTACTTGAGGAACTTTCAGTCGTATAAAGCTTATACACAAGCTTTGCTATCAACTGTTCATGGAGAGTGTGGTCGCACGCCCTACATATGGTCTGGTCAAGAACATATCGTTAGCCCGACATCAGTAGAGTGCGTAGGACGAGTATAGGCAGTGTCAACTAAAAAGAATGCTAGTGTAGATTTAGTGAATGGTCCGGTTCTCGGTGTTTTTCATTTATTACACAAAATCTCCATGAACCCATATTTAGTATGCAATCACATTTGGCATGTAGTACAGTGTACATGTGTAGACGGAAGTTGCCGCCTGTCGGCAACTTCCAGGATGCCACCTAGCGTCTTGGCATCTGCTCTTATCTACCATGTTACCCAAGCGCTGCATGTCTAATCCAACTCCATGTAGTGCTGCCGACACACCGCTTTTAACGTCCACATAGAGAAGTATGGAACACGAAGCATTCCTCGAAGATCACAACGAGGCGAACATCTCAGACGATGACGATCGGGATGTTTCGGCTCACTTCGATAAAAAGCGCTTTTTCTACTGCATCTTTGCTCTGAAGTTTTGTAGCCAACTGAACGCATCTCTTCTTGAACTACCTTTCCTTCGACTCGTAGAGTACACCATCTGCAAAAGCTTCGTTGGTGGTGGCGCGGGCAGAACGGAAGAAGAATGCAAGATCCCGTTGGTGCAGGACAAAACGGCTCTCATCATTGGTTATAGAACGACATTTGACGCTCTCCCGTGTATGTATGTCGCAGAAAAGAGTATGCAAAGCAAGCCCTGCTAATAGAATTTGTATCAGGCCTCCTCACGGCTTGGTACTATGGGGCACTTTCAAATTCACGCGGTAGACGTTTTGTAATGCGCTTATCGAATTTTGGCCAATTCATGGCTTTGGCATGGATCATGTTGATTGGTGAGTTATATTTTGTCGGCCTGCCCAAGGAGCCTACTCATATGCCGTAGGTTTCGGTACAAATGATACCCCGGCCGAGCTCTTCTGGCTCTCGTCGATCTTTTTATTATTGGGCGGTGGCTTCAGGTCGGAGTTGGGTATGCAATACGCGAGCTTTTGCGATGCTGTGCCTGGGGAGAAGAGGTGATTCAAATCCTTCTGCCTAAGACACTTGTTGACTTTTATTAGAACTCGATCGTTGTCGTATTTTCATGCAGTCACAAGTGTGGCCGGCCTCATAGGGTACCCTGTGAGCTCTGCGCTGTTACGTTATCGTCTTTGGGCTCCATTCAGCGTGGCGTTGTTAATCTTCATCGCCAAGCATGCTATTCTATATATTACGCCTGAAACATCACCATACTTGAAAGGCCAGGCTATCGATGAACCGCCTACTTTCGAGCCCGATAGTTCAATTTCAGAACCCGAGCGACGTACCGAGAGAGGCTTTAGGGACTCTGTCGATACATCCGAGAACTTTTTCCGACATTGGTCGAGAAGGTTGACAACATTGACTGGTGCATCAAACACGCAACTCGGGGAGCTATTATCTCATTCCGGCCTCCAAATAATGTTCGTGTGCTTTGTCATCAAGAGAATCGCCTTTGCCAGCTTGCCATTCGCTGCGCAGCATGCCTCCGAGATCTTACACCGGAAGCTCTACGAGACCTTCTGGCTTGGGACTTTCCAGGAAGTGGGCTCCTTCCTCGCACTCACTTTGCTTGTGCCGTTCCTAGGCGGTAGACTAACCACCTCTACAAGAGATATGTGGGTGATAAGAGGCAGTGCTGGCAACCTTGCCACGGGCTACTTTATCCTATGGCAAAGCCGAAGCATGGTTGGATTCTGTATAAGTACGGACGAACTTCAGAGTTATATTTTTGGCTAACACCCTCAGGCTTGGCGATCTGTGGTCTCGGTGAAGGCCTTGAAACTGGTTTACAGTCGCTTGGCTCCCATATTGTTGGGAAAACCTACCACGGAACATTTTTCTCTATTGTGAGCATGCTTGGTGTGGCAGGGGAGCTCCTTGGAGGTCCACTTATGGCAAGACTGTATGCCGTTCGAGATGAACACAGACAGCTTTTGGGCTATTGTTTCCTTGCATCATCAGTACGTATTGAACTCCCTCCAGTTTAGCACTGACTGATAGCATCAGATATGCTTTGGTTCGATCTTTCTCTCCAGCTACGCCATCAAGACGGCGCGATTATCTTCTCGCTTCAACGCGGACTGAAACTGCCTTTCATCGGTGCTGTAAGTTAGTGCATATTGGGCAGAGCCTATAAGATTGAAGATCAGAGTTTCAGTATCTGCGACCGACTGAGCTCATGCGGGGTCGTATGGTAGTAAATAAACCACAAGGCGCAATCAAAATGTCTTCAACAAAGGCTACTTTAAACGAACTAATGATTGTTGTCGCCCATAACTGTCAACTTGCCTTGCTTCTTGCGCGAACGCCATACAACACCTCTAACAGGCTGTCATGGATGTGGCGTTGTAGCCTTGTGAAGGCTGCCCACTTTGCCATTTTGTGTCTTGGGATCGGATCAGACCATCAGTCTGTGGAGACTAAACAATCAGACCAGTAAATACATGCATAATGCAACAATGAAGCTGAATGAGGTAGATGGAATTATGTAGGCATGCACGTGCTAGGTTATGGTGGATGATGGAGGTAGTAGCAGAGATGGCAACAATTTTTCACTACATATTACTGCAACTTTCGATGATGCAGGAGGTGCCTAAGGATATGAACTATGAGAACTGAGTGATCTAGAGTAATTGTTATGCCAAGTTGCTTCCCTGTGTAGGCACGAGGTACTTTTCAGTCTCCTCGCTACGTGATGTTGGAGGCCGTGCACATGGCGCTACGTACGCGTCCATTAGAAAATTCTGTCATATGTAGAGCGTGTAAGTGGGTGAATGGTTTTGCTTGAGCATGCAGTACATGGTCACGTGTGGATGTTAAATAACGAGGGTGCAACCTCAAGCTTTCTCAGGCTTGATAGTGCGGGCCACACGCATGCATGTGTGCTATTCCAGTCTTCACAATGCTTATCTGTCATGTCTAAGTAGCTACCTTCTCGTTAGCTGTACTGGTGGTTGAGGCCTTTGTCGTTCGAGTCGCTCACAACGTCAAATAAGATTGGCTGAGATCGTAGTACTTGTTCAGATGCACAACCGAACAGATTACTTCATCCGGTTTCTTTCGTGGGATTTGTATACTGTATAAGTTGTCAGTACTGAAGGTGCTCATGGTCGGCTGGCCATGCCGCATCTGGTAGCGTGGAGTTGGTGTTAGGCCGCTTTCCCATCTCAACGGTGTAGATGCAGGAGAACAAGCAAGGGGCATCTACTTTTGGTGGTAACGGATCTTCTTTTGATGTTTCTCAGTCCATCCGTGTCAAGGCTGAGCATGTCATCTATTACAAAGAATTCGCCAAACGAATATGACTGAGGTGTCTATCAACAACTTGAGCATACTACGGGTCAAGTAGATTACACATTCCCGATGAGAAACTATCCGCACTCATTGGTCCGGTTAATGTCGAAAAGGTTCCGAGATGCTCGGGACAATGTCCCAATCACGATTTGTGTAACGTCATGTTATTTGGAAGGCATTGAAAATAGGATACGATGACCTCTTAATACCATCGATAAACATTCCTCCCTACGAGCAGATCTTAGAGCATTTGTCACTGCTTTGCTGTGTAAAATCCCGCATATACGTGCAAAAGGGAAATCATCAACCACACACAAGCATCAGATGCGCAGCCAAGTGCTACCGGCACCTTCCGCAATCGGACCGGCGAAAACCATAATTCACGAGCGACGTCAGTTCGAGCCAATCGACCCAAGTTCGCAGCACCAGTCGATAAGCAGCATACATATGCGGGGAAGCTTCCCGCGGGAACGATGCAAGGTTGCCGCGGGAACAGTCGCACCGTACCACCGCATGCACCAGCTCATCAGACGGTGATGCCACACCAATGATGTCTTGAAATAGCCCGAGACATTACATACCTCAGGCAGGCCCCGAGAGGGGAGTTGCATGCCTGGCGAATCGCAACGAAGCGGTGGAGCCACCGTAAGCTGAGAACAGCCCTTGGCTGCGCATACCATTGTGTACGCCTTCACGCTGCGGAGACCCGTGGGAAGCATAGGGATTGCCCTTTGAATGATAAAAACGCTCGAATCTGCTTCCCTTTGCACCTTCCGTAGAACCACGTTTCAATTGCACAAGTAAAAACCAAGCCATTACACAATTGGTAACAGCATTGAGCTGAATCGCTCGTGATACAATTCTTTCACACCGATTCGATTTACCGAAGACCACCTCTACTACAGATTACTATCTTCGTACGCTCAAGATGCCTGCCCAAACTCGCAGTCTCGAAACGATGATTCTGCAAGCCCACCGTGCCAAAGGCGTCCGCTATCCTACCTCATTAAAGAAGCAGTCTTTCAAGACATGGTACTCGTACGCTCTTCGCAGAGGCGGCGCAGAGAAGGCCGACTCCCAGGGCTTGCTCGAGCATAGCCGGCAGTTGAGACAGGCACGCGATCTGACGCCTTCTGGGAGGACGTACTTGTAGGTTCTAGGTGAGTGCGCGCTGGTGATTTGGAGAGGTAAGCTAACGAGCGTAGGGAAGGCTGGATGTGGTGAATGACGAAGGAATTTGGCTGCCACAGAAGATTGTAAGCAAGGCTGGGGACTTATTGGGTTTGGCGCATGGGGGTCCGGAGTATTATTGGCGCAGGCATTCAAGTCATCTGGTGTCACTTCAGCTTGTCAACTTGTATCTATAGCCCCATTAGATCTTGAGACCTGGTTTGAGACCCATACGGTCTGGACCCATACTAGGTCATTTCTCAAATCTTTGAAACGTGTATAACATTCCTCGAATGATTTCAATGGCGTGTTGATTCTGCTCATGAGACAAGGTGACCTGCCGTACGAACCCAGAGAACGCACATGTTCCAATCATTTTCGGCGTTTTCCTGTACACAATCTTAGGCCGGGTTTCTTGGGCAGCTTGCTCTCAAGTCCTCTGTGTATTCGCGAATAGCCATGAAATTGCCATGATTCGATGATGTTACTTCCTGTATAGAAACTTGTGGAAGATGAGAGACGAATATAACTTTCGTTCCGGGGTACTTTTGGTGTCTGGGAAATTGCTACGTAGTGGTGTTCCAAGATTAACATGGAAGAGAATCCCTTTATATCATGAAATTCTCTCGTTGTATCGTACGTGGGTCTTACGCGGTTATAGGGATCCATCAAGATACCACGAGGAGTACAATGCTACTGCAAGTCCAGTGGCAAACCAACATAATTATGCACGAATTGTTTGGAAGAAGACGAAAGCATATTCGGTAAGAAGCTTCGCAGTAGAATTTGGGTATCTATTTCATTGAAATGGCAACAAGGTCGTAGAGCAAACCGGCGTAATAGTGCAGGTAGTGCGTATAGCTCACAACCACGCCCAAGTTACATCCACCCTCCCCAAATCATGGTCCGCCATTTTGTCAAACATAGTAGGACTGACGTCGATGTCAGTGGGTTGACACCCGGTACCTAGCCACCGTTAGTCCAACTTCCAGTAGAGCCACTTGCTAAGACTCACAGCGATCTACAACAGTCACATCGATGCTGATCGTTTTCCCATCCTCTCTTACTCTCCTTGCCCTGATCTTCCTCCCGCAAAGCGGATTCTGATTCGGGTCGCTACCTGTCTGCGCCGCGTCAAATGTTATATGTGACACTGCGACGATGGCAGAGTTATCGTTGCTTTCAATGCCACATGCGCCCAGCGCAGGATTATAGTATGTCAAGTCGCCGGTAAAGGTTTGAGAGTTACTAGGCAGTGGGAGGTTTTGGTCCCTGCGAAGTGTCAAAGTCAGTACATAGGACGTGATGGGCTCACACATAGGCTCACTTGTGCTTTCTGCCTAAGCCCACACCGAGGCCTACGGCGAGCGCAATGATAGCGAGTAGTACAGCTAGGAGAACGAGGAGAAACGTCCGACGTTTGAGGCCTATGTATCGCCTATACGGGGGAAATATGCGGTCGAAACGATCTGCGATAGCCCAGCGCGTAGTCGTAGATCCAAAATGCAGTCTCCGTCTCGTTGCTGTGCCTTCTTCAGGAACCTCCCAGTCCGACGCATCATATGCACTGCTTTGTGTTCCATACGCTGCTTCTGGTACCTTCAACTCTTTGGCCGTGGCGTCCAGAGTGGTCATTGCGGCGCGTGTATGGCGTGATGATTCGCGCTACAGTAGATTATGTATATACGGACGTAAATGTTGAACAACTAAATATAAAAATGGGGTATCACAGAATCGCAGACTAAAACATGGTGTAGGGAGCGAAAGCCTCAAGGCAATCCTTTGGCGGTGAGCAGTTGCGAGTGCGACAACGAGGAGTCGTGAGTTGGAGGAACATGTGGGTCGCGGATTTGGGGAAAGGGGCGTGCGCTAACGGTGATGGTTCGGCGATTGCGGGGCAGAGCACCGCCGAAGTTGACCCGAGATAATCAACTTGGGCGTGTAACATGGTGCACTTAAACACCACACCTCGCGTGCCAACCTACACTGCCACCCACACGCGACCTTTCATAAGTCTGTCACGCCAAAACGACTGATTCCCGAACCGCCGTGAATCAACCCTTCTACCTTAAACCTTAGCCGCTCGCGGCCCTCCCACCGCCATCACCTTTGCGCACCGCTCTATACCCACACTTACGCCACGACCATGGCAGAACAAACCCTGAACATACCACAACTCATCGTCTTCCTGGCCGTCACCGTCCTCGTTGTACGATGGTGGTTCAAGCCCGCAACCGCTGGCGCCCCCACATCCGCCGCCAACCGCACCCCGAGGATCAACCCCGCGCAAATAGATCAGTTGGTGCAGATATTCCCACAGCTAGACCGGCGGGTAATAGCGTGGAATTTGAGCAGGAACGGTGGGAATGCGCAGGCCATCACTGAGACGGTTCTTGGGGGCAGGTCATTAGAGCAGGTAGGCTCAACCTATCTCTTCGAGGGGACGAGGAAACCATATTCGAGAAATATCTTGTGAAGGAAATATTACTAATATGCGAACAGCCTCCGACGTCATTCCAACTTCCGCCCTCGCGAACAGGTACACCGTCCGGTACACAACGCCCGCCAGCAAACCGACAGCCTGCGAAGCCTGCGCAGCCGGACCTGATAACGCGGTACAATCTCACATCCAAGGTCGGTCAAGATGCCGAGCCAAGTTCGGAAGAGCAGCGAAAGGCCAAGGCGTGGTCGCAGGATAGGAACGAGCGGCAAGCGAATTTGCAGAGGAGGAGGGAAGAGATGATCCTTGCAGCGAGACGAAAGATGGAGGCAAAGGCGAAGGCAGAGCAGAAAACAGTATAAGTACGCAGTAGAGGGGTTGAAAATAAGATTTTTCGACTCAGCGTAGGAGACTGCTCCGGACGGAGTGTATCAGAGGAGATACTGTGTGCACCAAAGGAGCATGACGAATGTCACATACCATCGCACCAATCACCTTCTGGTAGGCATGAGAATCGGAGCTCCTAGCAAACATGTACCTCCGCTCAAGCTTTATCTAGGCAAAATACATTCGATGTTAATGCATCTGTGCAATTTCAATTCAGGCTTATTCCAGTCTCTTTGCAAATCAACTTCTTGCTCCAGTGATTTTCTACTTGATTCTGGTTTCTTCTGCTTTATCTGTAATGAACATCCCTGTTTAACGGTCGAACCATCGTGTTTCCCTGCCATAGAGCTCTACCAGTAGAGGCACGTAGCGCAAGGAAGGATAAATCAATCCATATGTAGGAAACAGATGGGTGTGCGTAGCTAAACGTCAACAAACTTAAAAAGTCAAGTTTCAACCGGTACCTAGTTGTTCAGATATGTTGCATCATGGACCCTTCTACTTGACAAGCAATTACTCTAATATATACATGACTCGCTATGTACAGCACCGATTACGGAGGAGGGTTTAAATCCAACCCATCCACCACTAAGTGGAAACTATCCAATCTTCCATAACTTCCTGCCACGTCCATATCCAATCGCCCTCTCTCACAATCCTCAAAATCCACCTCTGTTACTAGCATTTCATCTTCAACCTCCCACAATGGACCTGAGAGAATCTCACCAAAGGGAGAGATGATGGAGGAGCCACCGCGGCAGACGAACTCATCGGTATTTGGATCTGCTTGCGCCTGTGCTTTGGAAGACGTGGCAGAGGGCACTCTTGATGCGAGCTTACTTTCGGGTGATGAAGTTCGGACAACCGTTGGAGGCTCATCCTCGACCGCGACACTGTCGCCGTTTGGCAGAGCGCCATTTTTCGGGTCTTCTTCAGCAATAGGCCAGCATATCTCGTTCTTCTCCTCGGTTATCGTGATGGTGCTTCTCCTCCGAGGTCTATTCTTCCCAAGCTCGGTTATTGTATGTTCTGCACTGTTGGCCGGCTTCGTCGTTGCCTGCGTACCGTTCGTAGTCTCTCCTGTGATCCACTTAGGTAGTTGGTTCTTCTTGACGCACTGGTTTGCGCTGACAACGATACATCTTCCTTCTACACCAATCGTTCTCATCAAGCCTGCCCAGGTATCGCGCGCATCTGCAGTCGGCGCAAACCACAAGTTGACGTTCTGGCTGTAGAGGGACTGTCTCAATAGTGGCATGTAGTTTTCCCAGCAGATCGCGGCCGCCATGCACAGCCTCACCCCTTTGATCTCCGTCGTGACAGCGCGCAGGGTTGAAGGCGACCCTTGGCCCCATATCATTCGCTCACTGCCAGTAGGCATCACCTTTCGCCTTTTGCCCAGCACCCCCAGTTTGGGACATACGTAAACAGCGCCACAATAGAGAGTACCTGCGCAGCGCTCAACGAGTCCAGTGACAACGAAGACACCGGTCTCGCGGGCGATGCGCTCAAGCTCCTCTCTCGTACCATCACCCCGAAACTTCTTGCCCTTGGGCAATTCCAGGCGTCGCTCTACCCAGTCATCTCCAGCACCAGCTGGTGTGTCGCCTAGGTCAACGGCTGCGTGGAAGTACTCCAGAAATTGTTCGCGACCTTCGGATGTGCGGGCTCCCACAGCACTGCCGAAAGAACAGGTCCTTGGGTAGCCGCCTAGATATGCTTCTGGGAACAGAATGATATCGACGCCTTGCTCTGCGGCATTTCGTGTCGTTCGTTCAAGCGCTTGTAATGTTTCCGCTGTCGTGGAGAGAGTCCGGCTTTGTGCGGATGCAAGTTTCAATATCTGCGGCATTGTGGAAGACCAATGGTAGGTTCGATTGATTGGTACAATTCACTCGATGGATAGACAACGAGTTGCTAAGCAAGGTTCAATGCTCACCGGTTATGTGTTGTGCAATTTTCAGAGCAGTGGAGTCATTCCCACTTATCGTATCAAATCTGCCATTTCACCACCAAATGCGGGGGAAAGGCCTCGGTCAGCCGAAGAAGGTAAGCGCCGTCACGTGCTATCGTGGTGATTCGCCCCGAGCCCAAGGCTGAGCATCGTACATGTATGTTTCGTACTACCCGCCCGCCGTGGATAGCTGTTCATTCAAAGCACGATGGTTCCCAATGTTGTTCACGTCTGCTATCAATACGGGAATATTGGCACGATCACATACTGTCCCCTTTAGTATACACAATTAGACGAACGAAAATCGCAAATGTTTTCTGCTATAAGTGTCTCCATGTTTTTGCGAAGATCTGTTCCCTATTGTTACACTGACTGTGATTACGGGAATGGGGTGGCTGTGTCTCGACGCCACAATCTCTCAGCTTAAATGACGGGGCGCAGTCCGTCGCATAACTAAATAAGTATCGCGAACGCCCCGCATACAACAAGTGAACATTGCCTGACCAGAAACTCTTCTAATTCTACACTGTCTTTAATCTGTTGTTGAAACGAGACAACTTCTCAATAACAATTTTGAAATCTTATACGATCGACATGGCCACTCCTACTCTCTCCAAAGAAGAAGCCCGAGCCGAGAGCTCCACCAACTCTGGAGCAGAGTAAGTATTCCAACGCCACGCTAATATACATAAATCTCCGCAACATGCTGACCAAGCTCCAGCGCCCCACCACCTTCTTACACCGGCCCGCCTACAGCCAACCAACGTTCCCTGGTCGACAATGTCAGCGCAGACATGGCGAGCCTCAGCACCGGTGATCCTCAGGAGGTCATTTCCGTCCCGATGATCCACAGCACCGAAAACATCAACTTCAGGAAGTTGTTTTCGAAAAACCGCAAAGAAGTCACGCATTCCGTAATCGTGCGAAAGATGCCCAGAGAGTGGTACTTGAAGCATTATGCGAAAGATGCAGAAGGAAACTATGTTGGGACGGAGAAGCCGGCGGTGGATGCTGGGTTGGTATTTGTTCCGTCGAAGAGCACGCCCGAAGATCTTCTGCAGCAGGTACACAAGGTTGCGTTTGGTAAGGAACATTATGTGGCCGACTTTATGTCGTCTGGATTCGGCACAGGGGCGGTTCTAGGCGAAGGTTATGCGTTGACCAGTGGCCCGAAGAAGAAGCGATAGGCGGCTTTTCGATACCATTCTTTTGTTTTTCTTCCTGTTATTATGTGAATCATGTAGGGGTAGGTCCAGCCTTTTCAAACGCCTCGTGCGTGCTTCTCGATGTCAAGTTCGTCGCTCTGCCCATAAGTCGAGATGACGGTGCGATTTTTGTTCCAGATCGAAGGGATTGAATTTTTCGTCTCGTGGCCATACGTGCTAGGTGGCGTAGTCATTGGGAGCGCAGTCAAGTTCTTTGTGCTCGAGTTGCTTCCTTGACTGGATGACTCGTCCCTGTCTTCTATGACATTCGTGGTTGTACTGACTACAATCCGATTCATGGGAAGACTTCCCGGCTCCCACATGCTGCCTTCGACGTGTGAGGTAGCGAGCGAATTTCCAGGACTAATTCCATATCCAGGGGCTCTCCTTTCATTGAAGTCTTGTTTTCCTGTACCGTAGGCATATACACCGCTGCGTATGGTGTTGATACTGAAGTATCGCTTGAAGAAGCCTTTCAGGGCTGGTGCACAAGCGCAAATGACACCAAGCTGTGCCTCAAGAGCTGTCCATATCCATCCGTACCATGCATACCAGGTAATATCGTATGTGTAGTAGTAAACGTAGGTCGCATAGTAGGCTCGCAGGACACCGCATACACAAGTCCTGATAACGGTCAGTCCAAACTATGATCCGCGCTTCTCGCTTCGCAGGGGCACTTACAATAAACCCAAGCCAAAGATTCCACAAAGCGCAGCCTTCTGTCTCTTCGAAATATGAAGATTCCAGATCAGAACAATTGGCAATGCGCAAAGAAAGAAGTCTTGCAGGGTGCTGATGATAACTACGGTGACAATTATAGCAGCTTCATTATGGCACTTAAGTTCATGCGTAAGCCTCCAAGAGATGTCAAAGTAGTGCCAGTATCCCTCGACAGGCGAGCATAAAAAGACGATCGTGAACGTGAAAGCAATGAAGTATGCTATGACGAACGCGATTGAACTCCAGACCCAGTATACGAAAGTGTTCGTTATCGATCCGTTCGCGATCCGCTTATAGAAGCAAAGGATTGATAACTTAATCAGACTGGTAGCGGCCAGGTATAGGACTTCGATGATCAGGATGACCTTGGCAAGTCAGAAACGTTCTGGTTCGTTGAAATCGTGTATGTACTTGCCTTTCTGGATGTTATCAATGTCTCTGGAGTTTGATCCCATGTGTGCCATTGGAAACCGTATGTCCGGCATGCTGCATAATGGTAAGCCAGATCAAACCTTTGGTACAGAGGTTGCTTACCAAGTATCACCGCGATAGCTGCTCCAATAAGTGGGATGATAGCGGCTGTCATGATCCAATCGTCGAGTCCAGCGTTCTTCGACAGAACTACTCGTGCCCACATGCGAGCGAGGTACACTATGATGCTCAACGCCAGAAATGCGATCACCGCGATAGGACCGCCATCGCCATGTGTCTCCGGGTCGATGTAGTTCGGGGCTGGCCAGGACATAACAACGTCTGATGGAGGTTCGAGTCCTCCACCGCGGCGGTAGAGTCCATCCACATGCTTCCTCAGGCTGGCCACGTCGGCCATGTTGCAGTACCACTCCTTTCAGGTAAACCCTCGAGAGAATGATCAACAGCAATGAATCGAGAAGAGCGCGCACAGCCAGACTTTAAAACCCACGTCACCAGTTGTTTCTGTATTGGCTTGTGTCGCATAGGTATGCAGGGTAAACCTTCTTTTCCCATGCGGAACTGAAAAAAAACCCTAGCGCACTTTGGGGCACGACCATAAGTTCGTGAGAGGGATGGTGGATTGTCAATGGAGCGTGGGATTTGCTCGGGAAGTAGATATCACTAAATGCTGCATATCGCCCAACTTGACACAGACGGCCCTATTCAGCGCCCAAGGTGGGTATCCCAGGGACAATTTCTTGTCAATCATGACCGTTTTTGAGATGCTCCTTGTCGATGATACGGTGCCGAGCCAATGGACCATTAGCTGCAAGCAATATAGAGTTTGGCAGGGGTGAAGAGCCGCTTATCGCCAAAGTTGCAGATTAGTCGCCCAGACTCAGTTTAGTGTTCGTGGAATGAATGGTAGGGCTGGGCGAGCTATGCATTCGGCATATTTTAGACAACGTGGAAGTGGAGCCCTCCGCAAACGTTCGCGCCGATTTTGCAATTTTCCGTATTTGAGAAGGTCGCCGATCAGCCATGAGGATGTACGATCAGTCCTTGGCTGCAAAGGTTGCCAATGTTGCCCATCAAAGATCTGCTCCTGGGTTCCACAATCTGTTATGATCATTACAACTAGCTCGGCGAATTCTGATTTGCTGGTCAGGTGGCTTCTGCAGTAAGTTCCGCTTCATTCTCATCGAGAGGGGTTTTGAACGTTGACCCTTGAAATAAATCACATTGAGTTGCACTCCTGAGAAGACTGACGATTGTAGAGTAGTTGTTTCACTATCGAGATCTTGATGCCGTCCCACGTGGACACCCGTGCGCCGCCCGGCCCGAGCTGTCAGTTACGACAACGCCATGACATTAGCGCGTCAAGTGACTCGTCATACTGTGTATTTACAAGTTCGTGGGCGACCAGGAATTTGGCGGGATCCTCGACAGAGTTTCGCTTCGCGTTCGGCCTCTATGATACCGATACATGGGAAAGCGAGTGCGCGCATGCTGCAAGCTTGGCTTGAAGATCGCTGAGAATCTTCATTAATACCCGCTGCAAATTTTGGGTCAAGGCATACCCGCTAGCCATTGTGACTGCGGAATGGACACGGAAGCGAACGTGGTGGGGAAAACGATTCACGTGAAGGTGCGCTGCACGAAGCGGGTCCGCGAACCCACATTGCGCACGGACTTGAACGGCTCAGGCATCGAGCTAGGGAGATTAAGTTCATACTAAGAGATCTTTTGAAACCCGCGTCGCCTGCACCCATCGGATGCCCGATTGTTCGAGAAGGGTCTCGTCGTCCTATGGTGAGACTGAAATCACCATCTAGCTTGCAAGCCTTTTCTCTCCAGTGAGACTGGCAACAGTGAGGGTTTTGAATACGTTTATACTTGGCATTTGTGATTGCACTTACTCGGTAGCTCCCCTTTGGACGGGCCAAGGGATGTTTGAGTGCATAGACTACCTAGCGATGCGAGCAACCCATAACCAAGATCCCAATGCGGACCTCACATCGACTTCAGGACTAGTATCACGCAGAAACCCCACATTGTCCTGGGGTATATCATCGTACCTTATAGAGTAGCACTATAGTTGCGAACTACGGACTAGTATAATACTAATGCACATAAGGAATGTTCAAAAACCAAGCGATTTCACAATATCACACAAAAAATCTTCATTATGCAGATGATTTGTACACAGGATAGCCTCACTTCAGCCATTTTATACTTAGGCCACAAGAAAAGAAAACAGAATCCGGCTCGAGAGAAAGGAGAACTGCTACCTCTGATGAGAATGCTGATTCAAAGCATGGATGGAGTCCGGAATATCGAGAGTCATTAAAACTGAGCATGTTGGTTGTGTTGGACTGTTTACAGACATCATCCCATCATCCCAGAGTGCGTTGACATAACAGCAATCTGAATGCTTAATCTAAATCATGGTTCTCGGTTGTATAACACATCTAGGGGACAAGGACTGTCACATACAATCTTGTCTCAATTGAGAGCGTCGGCTCATACATTATAGCCTACGTCAATCCAAGACCTCCAGCAAGTAGCTTCTATTAAGTAGTACGCAGTAATTTGACTGATTCCCGGCTGCTGATCTCATACGCTCGAAAACACGGTTATCAATTAGTCTGTTGCGGGGTCTAAAAAGCGACTACATCCAGAGAGTCCAAGAGTCAGGTGTTCACTCAAATAGAATATCATAGGACGATATCCCAGGAGCATGTCAAAGTTACGATCCTTATTTGCATAGTATAGACCTAAACTTGTAACCAATGTACATATCAAATCGATGAGTGCACAATGCTCGCTAGCATCAAGCATTTCTAACAGCAACATTTTCGACGAATCCCATCCAAGCTTCCTTAATCGTCGGTGGCTTCCAGCTGCTTACTCCTCTTCTTCTTGTGTGTCGGAGCCGTCCGAGCATCAGAGTCCGTGGAACTACTATCATAAGGCTTGCTGCCTAAGTCACTCCCTTCAAGATCTTTTGAATGCCTTGATGACATCTTTTTCTTATCCACGATTTCTGATCTTGATTTAGCGGCTTTCTGTAGTCTGGGCGATGATGGTAAGTTCATGTGTAAAGATGACGTTCGTTCAACGTGTGCTTGCTGTGGCGGCGATGTGAATTGGTCATGTTGTGGTTTGTGCGCAAAAAGTTGAGGATCTGGTGAATAGTATGGCTGCTGCATTTGCGGTTGCTGATGCATCGGTGGTTGCCACTGGGGGTGTGACTGCGTTGTGTATTGCATTTGTGGCTGTGGATACGCTTGATGTTGCCATTGTGGCTCTTGCTGAACCGGGAAAGAGATAAATGGTTTGTGCTGGGATTGCATCTCGAGGTCTAGTTGCTTCTTATCTGATTTGTTCCATTTGATAAAGCCACAACAGGACCGCTTTCTGTAACTGACGATGGAAATGGTGATGAATATCACGATAATGATACAAATGGCGACAGCAGTGAAGAAAGACGACATGATGCTAAAGTAAAAGAAAGAGTGTTACAAGTATGTGTTGAATGAATTCCGAAGTGTAGTAAAAAGGAACATAAGAATGGCGTTTGACACTGTCGATGAATGGAAACAGTAAGCTGCTTCCCAAGGCTATATATATGATGCTTGTGTGGTTGTTGTTGATAAGAGAATTTGGAGAGGAAGAGTTGCCAGAGTCGTCGAGGTAATTGCGTCAAGTACTGGAAATGGACGAGGGATAGAAATTCTGAAACTAATTGTAATGCTGAAGACTTCTATATTCACAACTTGGTACTCACATTGGATTTCACATTTGTTGTTGTTCTTCGAGTATCCCAATTCACACATTCATAGACTTCACATCCCGTTTCATAGGTTCATTCAATACTACTCGTCACAGTCTTAAGCAGATCTTCCAGAATCTAGGGAAATATTTTTCCTAGCATGTGTGTATTGCGAGAAAATTCGCTGTCGTTCACTTGGCAATGCAAGCAGGTGTTGGCAAACTGCAGCTGACCTTACTCTCTCTCCCGCCTTCATTAGTGTTGATCTCTCCTATACCTGCTACGCCAGATTCAAAGGAGTCAGTCGTGTGTGTATACCAACAACCCCCCGACTCATACAAAAAACAAGCCAATGAACTCATCAGACAGATAGATGTCCATCAAGAACAAAAAGAAATCGCTAGTAGCTAGCAACGGGGTCTTACCGCGATTCGAACGCGGGGCCTCTCGCAAATGTGCTCAGGATCAAATCCCTAAGCGAGAATCATACCACTAGACCATAAGACCTGATTGGTTGGATGTCGGTTTGACGATGCATAACGTTGATATACCTGAGACTGCCGCTTCGAAAAGAAATTGAAGAAGCGTTCTCGGCGAGGCCGACAAATGTCGGCTGTACTCCACGTGAACATCCTCCGATCGGTGCTAATTTTGATTTACGATGTGTGGGCTAAGCGAGTCATGTCATGCGACTTCCAGTGGAGCCACATCTCGTGCTCGAGTGATTCCATGCTCTGCATGCTATATTGGACATGAGGTGATTTCCTTGCATGTGCTCTTCTCATCACCGATGTATCTCGTTTGGGACATGCGGTTGTAGCCTAATATCCGCCAGCGGTGAAGACTCACGAGAGTCAGATATATCCCAAGCATCGGAGGTCAGTGCTTGACCGGCCAAGCGCGTGCTGGACCTCGGCCTGGGGAATGCACATGATAAGTAGAGTGGGCCATGGGCTCCTACCGGTAGACGTCTGAAGCGTGGGGTAGCGGACCTGGAACAATTCACACCTCGAGCGAAGACGGCGCCTGGGGCTCGATGTTGGTCGGCGTCGCTGCGTCATCCGGCGTGCAGAGCAACGGCCCCTGCGCGCGCGCCTTCCGTTCATCGGATCGCTGTTAACCGACATCCAACACCTACCTGCGCTGTTGGCTTCTTAACCTTCGCTCTCCGCGCTCCCTCGTTCTCTCGCACTCTCGACATCTGCTCTTCTCTCCTCTGCAACGTGAAGCTCACCGTCTCTCGTTGCAGCCATGGCGGCCATGGCCGGGCGCCATTGGCTAGTCCATATTTTGAACCCCGAGATGCGCGGCGCCAGGCCCGCGTAACGTCCAAATCGCGACATGCCCCAGCATTTGTCCAAGCCCAGGATCGGAGGCATCGAGGACCTCCTCGGAGACCGCGAGTCGCCCTGCCGTCGGTTCGCGGCAGCCCTATCCTCGCTGCATCATGTGTCTGCGTGGTACGCCTCTCTTCTGTGAGAGTGCAGTCTGTGGCAGGCGCGCCGTATATGGCTCACCCAGCACAGTCGTGTACCACGGTCGAACCACATCCGCGCGACTTTGCTCGCAGCGGTAGCAGTTAATGTCCGACCAGCGATCAGCCTGCCCCGGACGGAAGCGGGGATTTACGGCGTCCTACCGGCGAGCTGCTCAGTCAGTGCGCGGCGCAGGTGTCGATAAAGAAAACAGGACTGTCTGCTGCTGCATCTGACCCTTTCCGCTCCCTCCAGGTTGCACGCCCCTAGACCACCACTGCGTGCAAGACGCTTGCTCTCGTCGAACAGCTCCGCCGTCGTCGTTCAAGCAGGCCACCCCCCAATCAATCACCGTCTCACGACTCCGGCCAGCCCCATATTATAGCGCTCGCCAGGACCACCGACCACACATCGGCCGCCGATGGTTCATCTGCCGGACGTCAAGTGTAGAAAGTGACATCGGTGCCGTAGTACGCTAAGCCGCTTTTCGGACGGAAACTTACATCCGAAATACCTGTTGTTCGGGCCATATTTCACCCGACCTCGGATATCGGGTTTCCCTTCCAAGATCTTTGTTGTTGCATGCGCTTTTCTGACATTGCATGGAAGCATTCACGTCGCTTAGTGTCATCTTGTGCTAGCTTGGTACGCCTACGCGTCTCTGGTACTTCGCCGGCCACTCGTCACGCGTCGCCTTCACGAATCTGACTCCGTCTTGGCATGATCGGACTTCCCCACCAGTCCGCGGCGAGCGATTCCACGCCTTCCCACCCCATCATCACCATGGAAGCAAGAGAGGGCAGGATAGGGAACGCGTTCGCCTGCGAACGGTGTCGAAAACACAAAGTAAGATGCGTGCCTTCCGAAGCTGCAGGCATCTGCCAAAGGTATGTTGCACCACTACCTCATAGGCTCGGGTTAACACGTGCTTCAGATGTCAGAAGGCTCGGGTCGAATGCATCGAACATGTTGCTCGACGAAGGCCAGCAAAACCAAGGACGGCAGTACAGCCAACAAGCAAGGTGGCAGAGATGGAAAAGAGACTTGACAAGCTACATGCCATCGTCACTTCCACCACTGCACCAAGCGCGCCAAACTCTGCGGCTCCATCTACTCTACCACCCGTGGCCACAATCCCTTCTCAACCCACTGACCTTGCAAGACGCCCCTCAACACCTGCCCCCATCGTGTCATCTGCACCTCCATTGCCAGTCGTCAAAACACCAATCCTTCCGAACCCTGGCTCCACGCCCGAATCTGCTCTGTCCTTTTGGGAGTCCATCAACGATGCTATCTCCGGCCTTGGTCGCTTGGATCCCGTGATCCGGTCTATAAGCATCATCCACATGGAATCGTTACTGGAGACTTACCGGACAATGGCCGACTTTTTCCCATTCGTCTTGTTGCCCAGGGAATGTTTCTGTAGGGACATGATTCAGCAAAGACCCATTTTTCTGTTTGCGGTCCTCACTGCAGCTTCGTTTGACTCCCCTCAGCTACAGTTTTCTTTGAGCAGAGAGTTTCGCAAACTGGTAATGGTCAAGATAATGAACGGAGAAAAGAGTCTGGATCTGCTGCAGGGCCTTCTTGTATTCATAGCCTGGCATCATCATTACATGGATGCCCATGCTGCTTCGGTGCACTTGCTCCTTCAAATGTGCGTCGGTATTGCAGGCGATTTAGGGCTCGATGAAATTCCGTCTCCCACGAGAAGCCTAATGCAAAAAGACGATACGTGGCATAGGGAAGCGAAGAGAGCCTATCTAGGATGCTACTATCTTGCATCGAGTCTCAACTTACTGGATTCGGGGAGGACGCGCAGCATGTCACATTCAAGCACTTTGCATGTGTATGCGAGAGACATCGCCGAAGTCTGGGAACATCGTTCCGACGCCATTGTGCCGATCCTCATTGATATCTGCCAGTTCATGGAGGATGTGGAGGAAACGTTTAGCAGTCAATCTGAACCGGCGCTCGTCGCAAAAGCGCAGTTAAAACGCCTTAGCGAGAAGTGGGACCATATGCAAGCTGCAACGAAAGCGCAGGCAAACGACTATCGTAAGTATTATCCTAATATTTGTTTTGAAACAGGCTAACCTGTCTAAGGGACGTTACGATGGATCCAGCTCGTAGCTCGAATTTTTCTCTACAAATCGACTGCCTCACTCGACATATATGATCGGGACAGCATGCCCTGGATACCAGGGTTCCAGCTGTCGCAACGCATGACATGCCTCCGATGCGTTGAACAATTTCTCGACAACAGTCTCCAGCTTTCTAGTAGCGAGTATGAATTGCTCTCTATCACAGACTGGCTCGCACTCGTCGCTGGCTTGACCACGCTTGCCAAGCTCGCGCTTCACACCTCGCCGATGCCAGGGTGGGACCCTATAGAGCTACAGATCTCAAAAAGCTTCGAATATTTCAGGGATCAACTCTCCGCTCAAATGCCACGAACGCACGACTCGCAAGATCACAACGAGGACCTTTTCGAGCGATTCAGACGCATCACGGCGATAATGAAGATGGCGGTCAAAACATCGCCAGGAAGGAGCAGCCCTAACGGATCTACCTTCGAGTTGGCCACCGGCTCTGGAAGGACAGTTTCTCTCCTTCAAGAATTGCCTCCGTTGAAGCCCAACGGTGTGGCAAACGGCTCGGATCCGTTGCCTGCGCCATGGAAAGTCAGCCCGCAGTTCGATATAAGCAGCCAGGAGTTTCTCTGGAGATTTCTCATGGGTACAGTTTGAGAAAACCGTAGTTGCTTACCAAAATACGAAGTAATAACGTTACGGCCTCCTCGGCCGAACCTTAAAGCCGAGTTCGACTGATGGCTTCGCCTATTACAGCTCGGCAACCGACGGCATCACCTGGACGAGGTCCAATCACTGACCACGGCGTTTGCACGCAGCCTGATCAAATTGAGCTCCAGGCTGTTGCATGTACCGTGGTTCTATCTATTCTGACTGGAAGAATTACGCGATCAAAGATTGGCCTACGCATCTGCCGCGAGGGTTTCTCATTGTGAACGGCATTCTCCGTCTTTTGTAAGAATTATGAAGTTGGGCTGGCCTTTTGTTTTCCGTCGTGCGGTTTTTTTTTTTTTTTTTTTTTTTTTTTTTGGAATAGCGCACTTCATTGCGCACCCAAACTACGATTTCTACGTTTGTTCTCGGTTCATGCATTCATCCGAGATTTCTTTTTCGAATTACGTCACGAATCATGTCGCATCGTATACCCTCTTCTTCTTCGAACCATCTGTATTAACTAGATCTCTTTTATTGTTCGCTCGCGATTGAGCGTTTCTTAGCTTACTCGGAACCTGCCGTCTTTTTACCCCGCAAGATTCAGAACTGCACCAGCTGAAAGAACAGCAAATCTTGCTCTTTCTTCTGCACATATTTACTTGGTTCGCAGAGCCTACAAACTTCGAATACATTTTATTCGGTGTCTTAGACACCAGCGCCAAGTCAAATCGCTGTCTCATTGGCCGGCGTCATTGTGTGACTGTGCACAGCCTTCCTACCCTTTGAGGGCTGGAGTGTTGACCAACATATGAGAAGTTGACCACCTTTCCACCAACACCACAACGTCATTGCGGAG
Source organism: Paracamarosporium sp. OC-R06-R3 (assembly GCA_019828545.1). Classification (NCBI taxonomy): domain Eukaryota; kingdom Fungi; phylum Ascomycota; class Dothideomycetes; order Pleosporales; family Didymosphaeriaceae; genus Paracamarosporium; species Paracamarosporium sp. OC-R06-R3. The sequence goes on along the minus strand of JACVRA010000503.1, from coordinate 16,024 downwards.
ACCGACCGGGCCCACGGACCCGTCGGAGGCAACATAAGCATCAGTGTACTGTTTTGCGAGCAATACCCCTTGGTAACCATCATACTCACCCGCTCCACACGCGTAGACTCACCAATGTTACGTAGTCGTGCCTACGTTTTGATCGCCGACTCTTGCTGTGTCGAGAACAACCTTTGACGAAACATGGGTTGTTACGGCAGTAAATCTGAGCGAAACCCCGGCGGTCACGCTGGGTACTACGCTGGCGCGGCGACCACGACTGCTGGCGACTCTGGTGGAGGACATCATGCTGGCGGAGGACATGGTAGACATCACACTTATGCTGGTGATGGAGGAGGAGGCTTCGGAGGTGGTGGAGATGCAGGAGGCGGCGGCGGCGGAGGCGGAGGCGGTTGTTAACGATGCGGTTACGATTGCAGATACATGTGTACTATCTACCCTTCGTCTTGTGCTAGATTCCGGCGGTGGAATTGACTGCGGGAACAACATGGCAGTCCAAGCACAATAATCTCCTCTCTGCTCCTCTCAATGTACGCTTACCCACGGCTCTCCTCATGCGCTCAACAAGATGTACAAGTAAACCAGTGAACTTGCCGGCCCGAAGCGATAGCACCGTTCGTCACAAGCAAGCAAGTACGTTTCCTTACTCCCTTTCTTTCTGCCTACCTACAGTATCCACAACTGCGTACGTCAGTTAATACGACCTCGTACATATCTGCCTTGCTCGCTGCCCTGCCCTGTCCGATCCCAAACACAGTTAGCGCGCTAAGTAGTTAGTCTACATACAACAACACTTAGGAAGACGGTGCAGCGGCTTATTTAGCGCGGACAGCCGGCGCGAGCTCTTCCTCTCTAGCTCGAAAGAGCAGACCGCGGCCGAGGCACGTTCGGCATGCGCTCCATTCATCGTGCGATCTGCGCTCCGGCTTGGTTCTTGGCTGGATTCGGCATGGACGCGTCGCGACCTTTTGCTCCTTGCGCTCACCGGCCGCGCGCGCGTGCTCAATGCGGTTGGGAGGGAACTGGCGAGCATAGCCGCTGTTGGGGTCCGCTTCTCGTGTTGGAGCTCGTATTGTGCTCAAGCGCAAGGGAATAAGGTGAAGGCAGCAAAGGGGTGTGGGATGCACAGCCACGGCCACGGCCACGACCAAGGCCACGACCACGTGCTGGGTGCTATGCTATACTCCGCAAGGCAAGGCAAGGCGAATACTCGGAGGTATGGACGGGAGGGAGCGCGTAGTGCGAGGCTCTTGTCTTGCTTGCATAGCCGCATCGCATCATGGCAACAGGTGCTGTGAAGTCGACTGACTAGACGTGAGCAAGGCAGGGGCCGCTCCAGCGTACAGCGTACAGCGTATATAACACCTCAGCACAGCATCGTAGCATCTCACCCTCGCTCACAACTCATTCCACCCGCAACTCCACAATCCATCATCTCCCTCACACATCAGACCGAAACAACACAAGCTAGCCAACCACCCACCAAGCCAGCCAACCACCCACCCACAATGGGCTGCCTCCCCTCGAAGCACAAACCCGCCCCAGATGCCACCTCCCCTCCCAAACCCGCATCGCAAGAGAAATCGCCCTCCCCAAGCACAACCCCAAAACCAAAATCCAAACCGCAGCCCTCCAAGCCCGCTCCCACCGGCACCGGCGGTGGTGTAACTAGCACCTCGACCACGTCCGCCAAGCCAGTCCCCGACACCACCGCCATCGTACTAAACACATACACGTACGATCTCCCCAGCGCGGATAAGGACAAGCCGTCTCACGGGAACGGCCACGGCCACGGACACAACGACAGCCACGCCCACGGACATGATGCATCTGGCTCTGGATCCGGGTACACGAGTAGTTACGCGGGAGGTGGAGGGGGGTACTCGAGCGGTGGCGGTGGTGGCGGAGGGGGAGGAGGGCACTCTAGCGGAGGAGGAGGAGGGTACTCTAGCGGAGGGGGAGGTGGGTACTCTAGCGGAGGGGGAGGTGGTGATAGTGGGGGGTGCTCTGGGGGAGGAGGGAGTAGCGGGTTCTAAAGGTAGAGGGTGAGGGTGAGGGTGAGGGTGAGGGTGAGGGGGAAGGGAGGAGAAGGGGAGGGAAGAGGATCAGCTTGATAGTGATGGGAGTGAATTGGTGCAAGGATGGATAGTTTTAAAGTTGAGTATTCATGAAGTGGAATGGTATGATCATCAAGATGGGTTAGAGGAAGAGACGTGGGTGCAGAAGACTGAGATGTGAATAGGGAGTTGTTGGTGCGGAAGTGTGTATGTGTATGTCCACAGGAACTTGGGTGACAACGTCAAATGGAAAGTTGATCTGAGATCAGTACGCCGTGTTAAGAAAGTGCTTCACCAAGGCTAGAGCTACTATCAAAATCAATAGCAGACATCTGCACCAGTTAGCAAGCACCACGAGCAGCAGAGTGGAACCTTTTATAATAATCATTGATCATATCTCATTTTATTCGTAAGTCGACATGGCTGAGGTTCCCGTCCCTGCTGTCGAAGATCCCCGCGCGTGGGCATCGACGCGGCGTTCCTATCTTCCCGCCGCGTATTAAATATCTAACCAATCCCTATTCTTGAATTTTGTGGTAGTGACACATCCGTTCTCCCCGGTGACCCAGTCACCTCACATGCGGGACCTTCATGCGCCCTGGACCTTCTTCACGATGGCCACGACGGGCTCGTACAGCGGGTGGTCCTTCTCCAAACCTGTGATCTGGGATGCCGCCTCCTCGGCGGACTTCTCCTTGAGAATCTTAGCGAGCTCGACGGACTCTTCGTCGCCCTCGACGTTCTGGAAGCGGAAGGCCTGCTCGGCGGCACCAAGCAGGGCGTCGACCTTGAAGCCCTTCTCGGCCAACTGGGCAGCGGGGCCGATGAAGCGCTCCTTGCGGGAGAGCTTGCGGAGCGGTGCACGGCCGACACGCTCGACCTTGTCCTTGAGTGTGGGGTTGGAAATACGCGAGATGATGGTCTCGACGTACTTGTCCTGCTCCTCCTGGGAGATGCCGTGCTTGCTGACAATGAGGGCAGCGGTCTCCTTGACAGCGTCACGCACGATGTCGTGGAGCTTCTTGTCCTGGAGGACTTCGTGGATGTATGCAATCTTGTTCTGGTAGCCGTAGTAAGCGGCAGTTGCGTGGGAAGTGTTGACAGTGAAGAGCTTGCGCTCAATGTATGGCTCGAGGTCATCGACGTAGTGGATGCCCTCGATCTCGGGCTTGTTGCCGCCGTTCTCGAATGGCTTCTGCTCGACACACCACTCGAAGAACTTCTCAATCTTAACGTTGAGGCCTGCGTTCTCGTCCTGGTGGGGCACAATTCGGTCAATAGCCGAGTTGGCGTACCGGGCACGCTTGTCAATACCGTCCAGTGTGCTTGCATTGAGCTTGTCCTTGATGTAGGTCTCGATGAAGCCCTTCCACGCGGTGGTGGCATTGATCATGTTCTCGCAGGCAATGACGGCAAGCGGGGGGAGGTCAGACTTGCGGGCCTCGATGGCCTTGGCCACGGGCTCTGCAACGAACTTGAGAATGTTGGGGCCGACGGCACAGGTGACGACCTCTGCGGTGGCAATCTCGTTGACGACGTCGGGCATGTTGTACTTTGAGTTGATGGCGCGGTAGTTGTCGATGGTGAATTGGCGCTCGCCGTCAGCACCAATCTCGGTGACGACGTATGACTTTGCGTCGTTGAGGGAGTTGATGATGGAGTCCATGACATCGACGAAGACGACCTCGTAGCCAGAGTTGTGCAGGAACTCGGCGACGAAGCCACGGCCGATGTTGCCGCCGCCGAAGTGAACAGCCTTCTTGGTAGGGGCCATGGTGATGTCTGGACGGGCAAGTCAGACGAGGAGGGGCGGTATATAAGGGATGACACGGACCTTGTGCTAGTGTGTGGCTGTTGGGAGTGTTGTTGAGGTGGCTGTCTAATGGCCAAAGGTCAATTGAGCGTGAGGAAGAAGGCGGGAATGGGACGGGAGGGTGAGATTTATAGGTAAGCTCTGGGCGTTGGAAGGCGTTGGCGGGGTCGTTGTAGCGGGCAGGAGCGAGGCGGTGGGGTGAAGGCCGGGGCAGGGGGCGTCTGGACTGACCTTACGGAGCGGATGTGCCTGGCGGGCGGGGCGGTGTGCTATGGGGTGCAGCAACAAGTGGATGCGAGAGGAATGGCCAATGTTGGGGGGCACGATGTGAGCTGTTGACAACAGAGGTGAGCGTGAGCGGCGCGCTAGGGCGGTGACGTTGCAGCGCGGCAGCAGGGGGCGCGGGGCTCGATTGGACGCGGTCTTCGTGTGCAGAGAGGGAGGCGAAGGGAGGCGAGGGGAGGCGGGCGGCAGGCCAGGTGACAGCAGCAGGCGGCTGGCGTGGGAGCACAGCTTTTGTATGCCGTCGACGACGATGGGCCGCCGGCGTGTTTGTGTACACTTGCCCCTCCATGTCCCCCCTCCGCCGCCTCTCCGCCTCTCCTCCTCCCCCACCACGCCTGGCCGTTATTAATGCCGCATGCCTGCAAGCCCAACCGCGCCCCTCCTCGGCCGTGAACGCGTCCACACGGCCGCGCGCCGCCCGCTCAGGCCAGCATGGTTCCATGCCCTTCTGCCTCGCCATGATGTTATCAAAAGTCAATGTACGCCGACGTCATGGCCGCCTTGGCTCCCCAATAGCTTCCGCCGCCGTCGCCCACACCCCACCAAACGCACCGCACAGCCGTCCTGCGAGGGAACATGCCTGTCCCGACAATCAATCTAGAGCCCAGATCGCGCGACAGGCCGGAGTTTGCGTTCCGATTTGTTGAAATACTTCCGATTCATGCTACCATGCTTTTTCCACCCTCAACACCACCTATCCCCACTCCCCTCACGCATGAATCGCCTGCTGCACATGCGGATACACGGCAATCATCTGATGGTACAGGTCCGGGTGGTCCCGCATCAGCACCTCCGGGTCCCACGCCATCGCGACAAAGATGGTGTCCAACCCGCTGCTCAGCGGCGTCGTGAAGATCTGACAGATTTGCAGCCCGATGACAAACGCGAACGCCACCACCACCGGCGTGTACGTGCCCGTAGAGTTGTACGCCGGCGACGTGAACAGCAGATACAGATAGGCGAGCAGTGCGCACGAGTAGGCCACGAAGAAAGCACCCATGCTCAGCACCGGCCCGACGAGGCATTCGTTGACCAGCGCGTCGATGCCGCGATCCTTGATCATTCTTCGGTGGGTCAGCACAATATACCTGACGTGAGAGCAGCACACTTACTTCCACGTGTCCTTTGCTGCTTCGACGTAGGATTTGCCATACAAAGCGATGTATGAGAATGCGTAGCGGTTGAGGAACTGCACGGCCCAATCCAGCAGGCCGATCAAGCATTGCAGGCAGCAGAAGACGATCGTTCCAACAATGTTACCGTCCTGCGATGCGCTCTGCTGTGCAGCCGAGCAGATCTGTCTCAGCAGCTGGATGATGGCCACAATGAGACTGCCCAGGCTGATGCTGCCGAAGCTGTATGTGAGAGACCGCTTGAGCGCGCCGCGAGTAGCCCCCTTGGGGAAGTTGTTGCTATTGAAGTACCACGAGCCATAAACGCCTGAAATCGTGACATGGATAGTGTTCTTTAACCATCTGTCTGCTGTTAACAATTGAGCACAACTGCGAGATGGTGCAACTTACTCAGATATCCAGTACATCGCAAATGTCACAAACACAATCAGCCCGATCACTTTGGCCGAGCTACAACCCCCAACACCAGTGTTGCATGCCGGGTTCCTGCCTGGTTCGTACTTGACGTAGACGGCCACCAACGTCACGGAATACCAGGCACCGAATGCGGCGGCGAGGATCCCTCCGATCAAAGACACAATGTAGACATGGCCAAATTTCTTCGACACGTCAATGGTCGTCTGGAGCATCAGCACCGAGAACGGTATGCGCGGGATCCAGCTGATGAAGCAGAAGACGTAGAAGATGCTGAAGATGAGGAACACAATGCCTCCGGACCAGTATTTGCGCGAAAGCATATAGATAGCCGTAACGAATCCGAATACGATGTTAAGAATACCCGTGATCCCTACACGTACATGGTCAGCATCTTCCTTTCTCTTCCCTAACATACGCCTCACAGATGAATTGCTTTGTGAACGCGCGCGCACACCACATGTACGCATAGCTGAGTATCATGGCCTGTTCATCTCGTCAGCAAATCTCCTCTCTCCACACAACAATCTTCCACTCATGAAACCAGAATACACCCACCATAACCAACACAAACGCAAACAGAATAATCGTGTTGCTATCCAGTCCAAACGTATTCCTACTCCCATAAATCCCGCCATTGAAGTCGATCGTCTCGGAGTATCCCTGGAGCACGATCCCAGACACAGCTGCGTAGCCCAGAAACACGGCGATCAACTACACACATACACGTCAGTCGAGTTTCCACACACCCGTCTCGCCCGGCGAAGGAAGCGCATAGCATACCAACAAGCCAGCCCACCAATCGTTGTACTTTGGTTTCTCGAGCTTGAACGCCTGGTCGAAGTTCGGCTTCTCTCCGCCGCCCCAGTTCTGCTGTGGTGGAGGCCCGGGCGGAGGTCCGTACTTCGCAGCGTTGTTGTCGTACTGTGGTGGTTGCTGGGGGTAGTTTGCTGGCTCTTGCATCTGGTAGTAGTTGCCCTGTTGTTGCGGCGCATTGTTGTAGTAGTCTGCGGCTTCGCCTCTTTGCGCCATGGTTGCTTGCTTGGGGATGTGGTGTCGCGCAGGGGTGAGGTGAAGAGATTGAATAGGGGACGAGGAGGATATACGGCGCGGGGAAAGAAGGAAGGAAGGAGGGCGTGAGAGAGGGTTGTGTACAATGGGTAGGTGAGTAGATCGGGAATTAAGAATTAATCTCCTGGCGGCAGTCCGGCGTAGCGTAGCGCAGCAAAGGTATCGAAACGAGGTGTGACGGGTGAATGCGCCTCAAATCAAGTCAAAGTCAAGTGCAAGAAAGCGGCTGTTTAAGTGGGTCGCCATCGAGACGTCACCGTACCCGGAAACTAGAGTCGCGTCGTGGCTAGGCTAGCCTTGCACATCACCCGCCCAAGTTGTGTCGAGTCGGTGCGCGCACCTCCTTTGCATGTGATTCGCTGTTTCTGGTGCCACGACGCTGCGTGCGAGGTGCATTCCAGACATGTGGCCGAGACGCTGAGACGCTTGTGTGGCGCGTGGGTGTGGCGCGACGGTTGGCGTATTGACGGATGCGACTTCCGTGCCGGGTGCCGGCTTGTGTGTTGATTTGGGTTTGTAGTTTTTAGGCGTGGGTTTGGATGCGTTTTGTGCGTTTTTGTGCATCGTGTGTTGCGACGTTGGGTGACGAGATCGTGGGAAGTGAAGATCTTCCGCGGACCAAGAGACACTAGGATATAGCTATTCTGAAACTGGCTACATGCTGCGATTTAAGTGGATATGTGGGCACTGTGTTATTCTTAAATTGATGACTTTCTACTATCCTACCAAACCAAACTCATCGCCAATTGTATATCGACCCCAAAGGGACCGTTTCCCCTGATACATGAACTTTCGAATTGCTTGATTCATGGTTCTGACGAGAGAATACTTGTTGATTACGTTGAAAGCATAACGGAAGAAAGGAAAAACCATGCATATCAGTAAAGGAGGACATGCCGCCTCAAGATTCCGAGAATAAGAAAGAAGTCATACGGACTGACTTGGCTTGAAGTCATGGCATATATTGTGCGAACTCAATTATCATCAAAACAAATATTTGCATGATCGAGCTATCCGCAATATACTATGATGAATTAATCAACCTCATGGACCAAAAATCTCGCGTAACAAAAATTTCAACACCCCACCCGCGTACGCTGACTCTTTTGGAAAATACTTCCCAGTCCTAATCGTATACTCTCTAAGTTCGTTCAAGGACGAAAACAGCGTCGCGTTTCGTCCAAGAGTATCTACTAAATCAACGAGATTGACATGGATTTTCTTGATCTCCTATGAAACTTTTAGACATAAGGACGAAAAAAAATACGACCAAACACGTACGTTCTTGCAGCTTTTGATATTCTTAGGCAATGGATCGATCCTGACAGCTACGCAGAGCTTGTGCCAATTCTTGATATTGTTGATATCGGTTCCGTAAAGGCCATTGAAGCGGATGACCAAGGCATCCTTGAATGCTTGGCGAGCTTCCTCGCGCTCGTCGTCGTTTCGATCCCATACGAAGAAGTCACACATGCGGTAAAATTCCTCGGCCACTCCTCGACGTTTATCGTAATCGAACTCAGGGTACTGCGCAAAGAACGCATCGATAGCTTCTGTGTCCTTTTGGGACTCTCGCTGCTGCTGTTGTGATAGTGCTTGCTTCTTTTTCTTCTTCGTTTTCCTCTTCTTCTTCTTCTTCAAAGTGACGGTGGAACGTTAACAAGCTATGCGCTCGGTTCATTCTGAGAAAAACTCACTTTCGTCCCCTCGGGCTTTTCTTCAGGTTTGGGTACCACATCTTTCGGTTCTCCAATGTGAGCAAATTGGCATTTTGCTCCGAATGAGCAGAAGCCCGAGTTCCGAAACTGGTAACAGACTGGTTGGATACTGTTGCGCATTGTAGAGGACATGGTTATAAGGAAGGTGCTGACACTGGTTTTGAAAGCTTGTTATGCGATGCTTGTTACACTGAAGTTCAATGTGAAATTGACGTGAGTTATTTATTTTCGATGGCGGATCTCTCGTCATCTCTGCGGTGTAACAGAAACATGGGGTGATTGTGAATAATCTGCATTAGCGAGAACTAGGATGGTAGCCAACTGTAACTTGCCACATGCCTGCAAAGGCAGGCGGGGTGTTTTGAGCAGACGTGGGGTATCTCCATTCCTAGTGATTACATTCCAGTCATGCCAGGAGACGCTGTGCTGGAGATCAATGATGCTGGCAAAAGATTTAATGGTCATGTATAATAACGTAGATATATCCGTGATTTGAGTTAGTGAGAGCATGTCATTGTAATGCGCTTGGGAGTGGGCGTTAGATATTCGTACGACTTAAGCCTCGGACCAATCAGCTTAATCTCCGTAACAATATGAACATTTGTAGGCATACCTTTGAACACTCTCAGGTCATGTAACTAGCTAACACATCTAAAGCTAAGCACAATGTAGACCAATTGAGCCCTCCTACCATGCATGTGCCGTTGGATGCCCGCCACCTTGTCGAGATAAAAAAATCGCCAGGAAAAGGGCTTGGAGTCTTCGCCAAAGAGAGCATTGCTCGAGGAACCCGGATCATCGCAGAGTTCCCACTACTCAAAGCCACTGCTATTGCTGGTTCCTCTTGTCTCGTGGATGTGCAGACGGCCTTCAACAAACTTCCTCCCCACAGCCAACAGGCATATCTACACCTTCACGCGTATGCATCAGAGACGTTCAAGAAAGACAATGACTGGGACTCACTTTCAGAATCAGCGCGCAGAGTGCTCGCCATATACTCCGCAAATCACTGGGGTAGAGACGTGTTTGCGTTTGCGTCTCGTCTAAATCACTCTTGCATTCCGAATGTCCACAACGCATACAACCCAACCATCAAAATGGAGACATTCCACAGCATACGAGAAATTGAAGCAGGAGAGGAGATCACCGTCTCCTACATATCTGGCTTCTGCGTGCGGGAGGAGCGACAAGCGCAGTTGAACAAATGGGGGTTTCAGTGCAGTTGTCCAGCCTGCAGAAATACCCCAGATGGCAACGAGCTAGAAAAGCAACTATCTCGGCTTTCTGTGCTTAACTACGAGCTCGAATTGGCAATGACGGGAATTATCTCTCCTAAGAAAACGCTCGAAACGCATCGGAAAATGGCGTCGCTCATGCGGTCTACAGGCCTCGTAGGAAAATCTCTTCATCAATGGTGGGTTTTCTTTGATCTAGCAATGTCGCGCGTTCTAAGACCATTTTAGCTACCTTGATGCTGCGCTTTGCAGTGCGATACAGGGAAATGTGCAAATGGCGATGCTATGGACGGAAAAAGAAGTGGAGCTGAACGCGTGCTGTGTGGGTAAGGATCATCCAGACTATAAGAAGGAGGTGCGTGTGCTGTCTCAGCTGAGAAAGGCGGCAAAGAGCAAGAAGCAGTTTCATTACACGCATATCGAGTGGGTCTGGGATTGGGATCAAGGGCCCAAATAGTTGAGTCAACATATAATAAGGGTGTTGATTCGGGGCTGTATGCGCCTATAATCCGGTGCCACAGGACGGGTAGAGATGAGGTAGCACGATTATCGATAACTTAATACAGTGAATCTTGTAAAAGCACTTATCATCTCGCAATCGTTTATGCCTGTTGCATTGTGAGTGCCTTTTCGACGATTAATCCTGCACTAGGATGCGGCATAGAAGTTGTAGCATGTGAATTAATTGAAGATATAACAATAATTAGTTTCTTTAACATTCTTACGGGCTGTAGGCCGATATGACAGCTTGAGGGTACATCCAATTTCACACATTCTGATTTATTATCTTTCTATCAGATCAACCAGAGCCTTCAAAGATACCAAGGTTTCCGCTCTCGCATCGACACCATCAAGTCATGATAGGGGCAAATTTTCTAGTTTATCGTATCACCCTCCTAATCCGCAAGCGACCCACCTGCCCCATTCTCCTTGCAATAATAATTCAGCTCATCACCCCCAATATGCTTCGCTGGAGAATTGCACGAGCTCAGTCCACCAACCGTTTGCTTTGCGATGTTAGTCCTGTTCTACCAAGTCCAAAAAATCTTGCGCCACTTACCATCGCACAGTCAGGGCATGTATCCCACTGCTTAGTACCAGTGTTTCGCTTCGCATACGCTGCGCATGCGGCCTTTGTTGCTGCGTCGTTGTAGACTGATTGGCCGCCGATGGTGTCGATGCAGAGACCGCTGTTGTGGAGATCGGCGGTTGCGAGGGGCAGGAGGAGAGTGAGGCTGGAGAGGATGAGGTTGGAGGAAAAGCGCATCTTGGATGGTGGATGGAGGATGATTGACTCGGATGGATAAAGGTGTAATAGCGGGTGTGTTTGACAAACGAGTGACGAAGTTGAGTAAGCGAGTGTGGGTTGAGTCTTCAAAAAGAGTGTAGACTACAAGCTGATAAACTTGGTTGGTAGGGAGAAGAGAAGTGTGCAATGAAGCCGTACTTGTACTGTCAAAGGTACATACTCAGCATACCCTTCCGTCCAGCCAAGAAATTGATAACTAATCGTAGCCCTAATTCTGGAACGAGGTATTACTTCGCGGGTTTATCTCGGTGGCATGGACGGCTTAACGGTGGCGATTCTCATCATTCTGAAACATCGAGTTTTTACAAATGATACGTTTGATTCGTGAATGTTGAAGATCTCCTACTCAGCCCAGCTAGAAATAGAAGACCAAGACAACGAATAAGACCGAAATGAGGACTCATGCGTACGCAGTCATTCGAGGTTACAGTGGAACCTTCCACGAGGGAACAGCTGAGACAAACGGTTGTCATGCGGCTCATGCGGAGTCGGACCGTGGAGTCGGACCGACCCATGTAAAACGTCAATCCAGGAACCGCGTACAGAAGTAGCCAATCGAAACTCCATATTCCGGTAAACCTTGTAGGGCCATCCTGAGCCACGGAAATTCGGAGCAAGACGTATCTAGTATCGTTCCCCCGGCCAACTCATACCGTGCTTACATCAAGCGCAAAGGGGTCCACAAGCAAGAAGTCAAGATAGAATGACCTGATGAGAACTGTTCGGTCCGATGTATGCACCTTGTCCACTCCACCGGCAGTCCTGCCAAGAATGATGCTGCATGAAGTTGTGTAGGGACCCCATGGATGTCTTCGATACGAGGTAGAGGCGAGAGAAGCTGATATAAGTTTGCTGGAAGCCAGCAAGAAGTCTTGATCTTCATCCACTCGTTCATCATCCTGTTTCAGATACCGTAGTCGCTCGTTGTTCCCTTAACCAGTACACTCTTTATTCGAAATGTTTGCCTCTCAGCTTCTTGCCCTGCTCGCTATGGGCACTGCAGCCGCGGCTGCTCCATCTACCATCGTCCTCCGCGCCGATGATGTAGTTCTCTACGGAAAAGGCCGCTACCAAATCATGAAGCGAACCGATCTCGATGAACTCGAGGCTTTCCGCAAGAACGGCACTGTTCCACCGATGCCTGGTCACCTCAACCCCAACCTCATCACCACCTCAGGTCCCAATGCCAACCACTCAGAAACCCGTTCCATTCAGAAGCGCGCGGGATCAACCATCGTCATCCCCAATCCTGACGAACGCTTCCTCGGCTGGGACGTCCAGATGTCCCAAGTCGTCCAAGGTGCCCCAACCACCATCACCGTCTCAACCGGCTACGACATCTCGAATAGCATCTCGATCGGCAGCTCTGCCAGCGTCTCTATTGTGGAAGATTTCCTCTCAGCATCATATTCTATCGACTACACGCAGTCGTGGACATCGTCGCAGTCGCAGCAGTTTTCCGGCGAGGTACCGGCAGGTAAATATGGCGCTTTTGTGAGCAACCCCTGGACAAACAGGAAGAGTGGGAATATATTTGAGGGTAGGATTGGGAGTGAGGGAACCTTGACAAGCTATCAGGCGGATAGTTTTGAAGACAAGGCTTTCGCGCAGATGCAGTGGGTAGATGGTGTTATCTCGCTTTGTGTTGGGGATGCATTCCCCTTGCCGAGATGCTTGGGCGAAGGCACGCTGTGAATGTAAGCTTCATGTGAATTAAATCAAGGCTAGGCATGTGAGGCCAATGGGTGTCGACTCTAATTGTTCGTTCGGAAAATAAATTGCATTACACGTCAACACTTCATAGCGAAAAGACTGTGCATGATTGTAACACTCGTTTCTTTGTCAATAACTTTTGATGCAAACCGAGCTGAAATCCTGATAGCTAATATGAAAACTCGATGCTGAAGCTCTGAAAACGTGGAGTGCTAATCCATGATATTCACGTGATAGCGTGTTACGCTAGTGTACATGAATCAGGCGTCGCGCCTTCCGATCACAGTCTACCATCGCCACCACAATCTTCTTCGACCCGACCGTCCTACGGTATGCTGAGTCCATTGTTGCCTCCCAGTCGCCTATTATGATAGGCAAGCCTTTCCGGCCTCCGTCATTCGTACGGCCAAACCCTGCCAGCGATGAGCCGCCTGTCAAAAAGCGGCGGATTTCTACCGACGCGCCTGCAAGACACGCGTCGGGCGACCGCAAACCCCTCCTTACCGTACAAAATTCCGCGTCGATACCGCCTTCGTCCTCCGTTGATACTTCTACCGACCATAATGAGCGCTACTACACGGTGCTGTGGCGGAAGTACACAAATAAGAAGCACAAGAACTGGGATGGCGACGGCGTGCTTGCAGTCAAGGGAGGCTTCGGTGTTTTGACCGATAGCGATACAGGGAAGGAGTTGGGACGGGGCGCGTGCAATCGACCGCTGCTGGCTGGTTCCGCGCTCTCCTTGGGCGGGAAAGAACTTGAGGTTGACAGCGTCATAAAAAAGGAGGACTACATGTCGGGTCGTATGTTCTTAGGCACAGCTGCAAATGCACCAGCGACGCCGGCGAAACGTATAGAACCCAACTATAAGCCATTAGCAGTTGCAAGCGGCCCGTCGACAGGCCGTAAAAAGCCAACTCGAGCCCCTAGCAATGATGCAAAAGACAATGGTAACCTGGTCATGAACCGAAAGCCTGCCACTGCAGGCAAGATCTTCAAGACACCGCTGCTTTCAAGTACGGTTCTTCCCAAGACCAATTCGTCGACCCCACAGCCCCGACATGACCCTAATCAACCGAATGCTCTTATCATGAAGCGTCCAGCTTCTTGTCCCAAAGGCAAGCAGATAGTCGACGTGGTCGTCGACCCCGTGCTTAGCAAACACCTCCGAGATCACCAGCGTGAAGGCGTCCAGTTCTTATACGAGTGTGTCATGGGCATGCGGTGCGAGGGTGAAGGAGCCATCATGGCAGATGAGATGGGTCTGGGCAAGACCCTACAGACGATAACCTTGCTCTGGACGCTCATGAAGCAAAATCCAGTCTACGAAAGCCCGCCCGTCGTTACCAAAGCTTTGGTTGTGTGCCCCGCTGGTCTAGTCGACAACTGGCGTCGCGAGTTCCGCAAGTGGCTGGGCAATGAGCGTATCGGTGTGTTCGTTGCTGACCCCAAGAACAAGAAGATCACGAATTTCACGATGGGAAAGGCATACAATGTGATGATCATCGGCTATGAGATGCTTCGGACTGTGCAAGAAGAGATGAAGAAAGGCACCATTGATATTGTCATTGCAGACGAAGGCCATCGGCTAAAGACTGCCAACAACAAAGCCATGCAGGCTATTCAGTCGTTGAACACCGAACGGCGAATTATACTCTCGGGTACTCCGTTACAGAATGACCTGGGCGAGTTCTACACAGCTATCGACTTCGTCAATCCAGGCCTACTTGGTCAACGCTCCGCGTTCAAGCGGACTTTCGAGGGTCCAATCGTGCGTAGCCGCCAACCTGATGCAAGCGAGTCAGAACTGGAGAAGGGCGAAGCTCGATGGAAAGAGCTTGTCTCTTTGACCAGCCGTTTCATGATCCGTAGGACTGCAGAAGTCTTGACGAAGTACTTGCCACCAAAAACAGAACATATTGTATTCTGTAAACCTACTGCTGCACAAGCTGCTGCATACCGAGCCATATTGACATCACATGTTTTTGCAGCGGCTTTGGGAAACACAGACATGGCACTTCAGCTCATCAGTGTGCTGAAGAAGATTTGCAACAGTCCCGCGCTCTTGAAGTCTAAAAAAGATTCAGATGATACCCCTTCTGAGATGCTACAGTCTTTGCTGCCTTTGATACCACCCAACGTCTTGAACTCCAACGCTTCAAGCGCGAAGCTGCGCGTATTGGACAGTCTTGTGCATCGTATATACACTACTACACAGGAAAAGATCGTCATCGTTTCGAACTATACGCAAACCCTCGATATGATTGAGCGCCTCCTAGTATCTCTGTCATACACCTACGTTCGCCTTGACGGCAGCACGCCCGCTAAGAATCGCCAGGCGCTCGTCGAGAAGTTTAATAGGTCATCTCAAAAGAATTATTTTGCTTTCCTCCTGTCTGCCAAGTCTGGTGGAGTAGGACTCAACCTAATCGGCGCATCGCGTATCGTGCTCTTCGATATTGATTGGAACCCTGCTACGGATCTTCAAGCAATGGCGCGCATCCACCGCGATGGACAGAAACTGCCTTGCAAGATATACAGATTCATGATCCAGGGTGGACTTGACGAGAAGATCTATCAGCGACAAATCATGAAGATGGGTCTTGCCAACGCGGTGGTAGACAACAAAGCAAGTGCTTCGTCTTTCTCAAGGGAGGAACTGAAAGATCTTTTCCGGCTGGACGAGAGGGAAACGTGCCAGACGCATGACCTTCTGGGATGCGACTGTGACTGCAAAGGCTCGTCCGAACCCGAGATTGATCTTCCGATCGAAGTCGACGAAGAAGAAGAAGAGTCAGACGATGAACCTCTTCCGGGTCTCAGAGCAGCTAGCCAGGTGGACATGGATGAACAGGAGGAGCGGATCAAGATCCGACGCAAAGTTAAACAGCCCAAGCTGACCATGTTGATGGAATATCGGCATATTGATCCGAGGCATCTGCGTGAAGAGGATGTTGAGACAGTTGATCTTGTGGATGAAGAGAGCACTGAAAGAAATAGTGTGGACGTCGATGCTATGGCATTGGCGGTCGATGATGACGTTTTCCTTGATCTACTAAAGGAGAAAGACTCTCGGGTTGGATTTGTGCTGACGAAATCCACGTCTTGAATCAGGAACAAGGGAACAGTTGAAGGTGGATACGCCGAACGACCATCTCCCACTCTGGGCACGACATGCAAAGTTACGCAACCTTTTATAAACGCGTGAAAAAAAAATCAGGACTATCAACGGTTCGTACAGTATTAGCGCAGAAGTTTGGTGCGCTAAGCTGATTG
>JACVRA010000502.1:0-31510 GCA_019828545.1 Paracamarosporium sp. OC-R06-R3 | reverse complement strand
CGTCTGCTGAATATCCTCTTTGATCTGCCAACAATTCCGATCAGGAAGCCTTTCTCATCCATATTGTAGGTATGACGAGGATCTATCTGATATTGATTGATCTTGTCGTGTAGGAGATGGAAATAGAGGCGATATTTATCGATAGAATCAGCTTTGTGGCGATTGCTGTCCATGCCGACTGTCCATTGTGAGATAAGATGAATGCTTTGTCGGTTAATAAAGCGGGTAACCCAGCTTTCGCTAACTGGCTCCTTTGCTATTGTAGAGGCAAAATTCTGTATCATCTCTCTAGTAGGAGGTATATGTTTCTCTGTGAGTCTTTTGATATATCGTACAAGCTCCTGCTCTTGCTGTGGGTCAAGCTTCTGTTGATTGATTCCCTTGGTGGTTCGCGACGATTGAACCTGCCTGTGATTTCGTGATAAGGTATTACGATCAACACCATGGCTGCGCGCTACTCCAGCATATGTAAAGTGATCTCCTGGCTCTAGCGATTCGATCTCATCTGTTGCAGCCTGAATCGGGTCCATGTTGATACAGTTATGACGCGTTGAAGATTAGGGTGGTTTGTTGTTCAGCGATCGTTACGCGAATCCGATCGTTACGCGCACAGACACGTTATCCCCGATGCGACATCGTGTCTCGCCTGGACAAACGATCTTCGCTTCACTGCATCGTACCTACGGTCAGTATGTGTGGTACTTTACCCACCATCCATTAGATGAATCCCGACTGAAGCGCTGCGTCCTCTCTTGATCATTTAGATCGCCCAATCCTCGTTGGAAGAGGATGTCCGAAGGCGTCTAACAATCTCCACTTGATCAGAATGGAAGACACGAATATATGTCATATCATAGTTATGGATGACCTAGCGTCGTCTCTCACTGCAGCTTACGACGACTTTTTACCATAACCGAGTCCTCATTGCTTTGGTCAAGTGGGGCTTCAGCTCAACAGCTTGAGACTTTCTCGTTCGATACAGGTTGGTAGGTAATATTTTCCCAATGGTGTTTTCTCTATTGTACATTGAGATTGTGATAAAGGTGCCGAGATTGTTCTTTGGGGCCTTGGGCGCAACAATGTAGCATCCCAATAATCATCTTCTGGTCCATTCTTACGACGAAAATACAAGATACGCGCTTGAAAGACGGCTATTCCATGCATCTTGGTTGGCAAATCTGACCCAAAGGGAAGAGGGTTCTGCGAAGAAGGGTGACGTCGAACGAAAGCTGGCTCGTTTAAGCGCCATAAGAGTGACCTCGAGACTCTTGCATTCTGCCTGCAAGGCAACAGTGTTGGGCTCCATTTTCTCTTCATTGGCACCGAGGCTCGCTACAACTGCATTGTTGAACCTGCTCACTACCGCACGGTTCTGACATATGGGTGAGAGCTCAGTGGTGGTGGTAAGGATAAGATGGTATATGCCCTTAATTCATTGATAATTGGCGACCACTTATACAAATCTAACCTTGAACATTCATAAAAGGCCTACCCAGTAGAGCCTAGAGTCATCAGTCATCATTGCGAAGGTCCAACCTTATCCAAGATGCCCAGCATGTTCGTTGGCTTCACATCCACTTCAATATCCTGCCGAATGGCTTCTGCCATTACGCTTATCCACTCGCAGCATCACACTGGTCTATGACATCGTCAGCATAAGTCTCAAGGAAGGTGTTATATCCGCGAATCAATATACCTTTCTGGGCTTGGCAATCAGCAAACGCGACCTCCTCGCTGCCGCCGTTTGCAAGGTTTGCACAGGCGTTGAACTGCTGGTCGCAAGAACGTTGGAGTGCCGCGCTGAGGTTAACGAAAGTAGCGCCTGCTACGGAGAAAGGGCGTTTTTCATCGCCCGAATCAAGGATAGGCGTTGCGGATATGCCACCAAGGGCACCAGTGAAGGTCTGCGAGTTGGCTTGGCGGATAGCGAGGGCATTGGTGAGCGCGACAGCGCTGAAGAGAGCGAGAATGGCGGTGAACTTCATTTTAGTCAATCAGAGATAAGAATAGATTTAAAGAGTGTACTGCGAGCGACCAGGCGCGAGTAAAGAGCGATTAGAAAGAGATAGAGTTGAATATTTGGTGAAAGACAGACTGGGATGCACGACCGGCTGCGCGCCACTCAACGCTTATATACAGCCTCAACGCATCACGGCGCCATTTCGATCAGCGGTCGCAACGTCTCTAAGGTTATGAAGTGGTGTTGCTATGCAGATGCAGAGGTTGGTGCCTGACCATGCCTGAACCTGCCTGAAACAGGAAGCGTGCGAGAACCCCTGTGGCCGCAAATCGTTCGTCGCATCGGTATTTTTGCCGGCAGTCATCTTTCGTAATGCTGTTCCAGGCGCTCTCGTGGTGGGTATAATAGCTTGGCTTAAGGCTTGATGGAGAGATTGGCAGGTATCTGTTGCGCAACAGGTTCGATATCCCGCTCCGATCGAGCGTGGGGGTCGCGTTGCTCTTTGGCTATTATTTCGAAATGATGATTACTTCTTACTTACGACTTCTTGTTCTAGATATTTCTAATATCGAAGAGGAATGGACAAACATTAACGTTGTCAACGTGTGCAACTCAGGTCACGGTTATGGATGATTACATCAACTACAAAAATAATACTTGGAAGTTTGCGCTCACCATGCCATTACACATATACACTAAGACGCGTGAGGCGGGCAAGCAAATCAAATTGCAATATATGCTTGGGTAAGTGTGCGCACCTAGTCTAAACGTTGCATAGTGTGACATACAGACTTACACTCCGATATCCATCTGATGTGCTTCAAAGTGTACATCTAGATGCTACTCATGGTTCGCCACGAACATCTCCTAATCAACTCCATTCCCCATGCTCGCCGTCAAGTCTTACACCCTTCCCCCTCAAAGACCTCTTAGTGGCTTTCATCTGCTCAAGTGCCAAGTCTTCCACCACGTACTCTAAACTCCTCACCTACTATTTAGGCATATTCTCAACGAGTGCAGGCGTTTTCAATGATAACCTCAGACAAGACGACATGGTGACAAAGTAAATAACACTAGTCTTGGGATATAAAAGCTATCTGGCCACCCAGCAACCCAAACTCCCAAGTATGCATCTAACCGCATCACAGAGCACGCATGATCTTCATTAACACGTTCGTTCGCGTACACAGACGACCATCCCGCCTCTTGCTCGCTCCAAACGCCTTCGCCCTAAGAGAAGATGGATATCCAAGATGCAGATCAAATCGCTATGCGTACTCAGACTAACCCTTAAAGAACCAGCTTGTCCTCTTCCCGCTCTGTTGGGCGCCAGCTTCTTGTGCCTGTAAGTTGCTTAGCACAGGAAGCACGGGGCCATCTTGAACGGGGCCACCGCCACGGATGGGTTTGGCAACACGCGATCCGACGGCGCCACCAAATGCGAAGGAGGCACCGGCAGTGGGTGATCCGAGACCGCGGGTAGAGCCCTGCTTGGCGGCTTCGAGACGCTCTTTGACGGCTGTGAGTTGTGCTTCAAACCTAGATAGCTTGTTAGTCTCTGCCTATCTAGCTAGTGTAGGGAAGGAGTAAGAGGAAACATGGTACAAAAGAGAGTCAGGATGGCTTGGACAAGTATTCTCTTTGCCGTTGGAATAAATAGTATGAGATATAAGATCGACGTGGACGTTGTTCCTTGTAGAACTCGGCTTTTGTAAGGAAGGGAGGACAGAAGAAAATTTATCCACATACCGATGGTTCGCAGCGGTAAGCTTCTCCTGGCTGTCTTGCAGAAGCTGCTCCAGACTTTGTATCCGCTCGTTACGAGCGATGAGCTTGCGTTCCGCGATGGCAACTTCCTTCTTGAGGCTGGAGTTCTGCTCAACGAGCTGGCGTTGGACAACGGTGAGTTGTTCGAGGTTGCGCTCCAGGAACATCATCTTCTTTTGCTGAGCGCGGTTGTTCGACGTCCGAAGGACGTTGTTGTACTGCTCGCGCGTTTCGTCTAGCGATATCTCAAGCTCGACGACCTATTTATCCAAAAAAGGTTAATGCTCGGATCTTAGGCGGTAGCAATGAAGAACGACTTACCCGTTCACATCTGTTCTGTAGATCCCGCATCAGGTTCTTCTTCATGTTGTCAAACTCGGCAATTTGCTGCTGAACCGATTTGCCGTTGATGCCATTTGCTACGCCATTAGCAATGGCACCACTCTTGATACGCTGTTGTAGGGTCTCGATCTCAGCCGCCAGCTCTGAGTTCTTTTCGGATTTTCGGGCCAGGTCATCCTTAAGCTCTTGAACAAGTTCAATGTTGCCCTCTTGGCGGGCTTCGTATGCTTCAGCCAGCCGGCTCTTGATCTCGTCCCTGTCTGCTTCAGATAGGTTCTTCTCGCATAGCTCTTCGTAGGACTGCTGTAGGCTTGCAAGGCGTTGTTCCAGTGCTTCTCTTCGTCGGTTATGTACATCGTCCAGTTCGTTTCGATTGCTAAGAGATAATTCCGCTTGTCGCACGATGCCTTGGGTTTCAACGAGTTTCTCGCGCACTTCCTGAATGGCATCAGGTGCAATAGCCTCGCCGGACGAGCTCAGCTCCTTAAGTGCATCTAGTTGTTTCAGAATCTCTCCAATGCTGCGTTCGTTGTCGCTGAAAACTTCTCCGCCGAGATCGAAGCCTGCCATCATCTGTGCCATGGCCTCTGCCTTCTTCTTCTTCTTTTCGTCCATTGCAGCAGTTGTCTCCTTTGCGTTCATTCGGGCGTCCAGAAGCTGTTGCTTTACGTCATCAAGCTCGGCTGTGAGTTCTGCATTGGCATCCTTCAAACCGTCCATTGTGATCTGCCCCTCCTTGCCTTCGAAATTGAGCTTCTCAATCTGCATCTTCAGCTCGTTCAGCTCGGTTGCCATCCGCTCGGTATCTTTGTTTGACTTGGAATCGCGCTCCTTGAAGTAAGAAAGTTCCTCTCTCGCAGCCTTTAACAGTTCATTGGCTTTTTCAAGCAAACTTTCCTTTTCTGCGACCTGGTCCTGAAGCTCATTCTCTCTTCGAAGAAACTCGTCTTTTTCGTCTTTGTCGAGAGGGATGCTAGGTGTACCGGCTCGCTCGACATCTAACCTCGAGTCCGGTCTTGATGGCGTTTCCGAGTTCTTCGTGGCGTCTAGTCTGGAGGGAGTTTGCGCGCGTGTAGGTGTTGAAGGTGGTTTCTTGCCTGTTGTGGCCGACTCAAGAGCCTGCACCCACCGCTCTTTAGGGACAGATTCACCCCCTCGCCAAAGTTGGACCTCGCCTTCAAGGGACGCAATATAGCCTTCGAACGTCGTGATCTGGCCTTGGGCCTTCTTGAGCATCGCTTTGAGTTCTGCGGGACTGAGTTCCTGGTTGACCTTGGCCTTATTCTTGATCGACTTTGCTCGCATACCGAACCGTAACGTACTCAGTGTTTCCGCATCGTTGTAACTACTTGGTGAGCAATTGATAATCAAAGTAGTCCGCGAATTACCACCGAGCGATTCTTGTAGAATACGAGTAAGTTTTGAGTCTCGATAGGGAATATGTGAGGATTTTCCGTCAGTCAAGGAATTGATGACCATGCCGAGAGCACTCAAACTCTTGTTGATCTTCTTCGCCTCTTCCAATGTTTGTCCACTTGCGCCAGTCTTGCCTACTTTTTCGGAACCAGCAAGATCAACTAGGAAGAGCTGACCACTCTTCATCGACCCGTTGCTGACGTTCTTTTGCGAAACCGTGATAACGAAGATAGAGTGTGATCGTGAAGACTCTGCGTTCATGTTCGTGGCAGACACTGCTCTGGCTTCTCCACCTCGTCGCATGACTTCATAAACCTCCTCCACACTCGAGACGTAGACCTCCAACAGACCCTTCACGTATACGCCTCTGTTCTTCTCTTCGTGCACCGGTAGGTTGTCGTTTTGCGGCATCAAAAGATCTCGAATCCGTTCCATGTAGATTTCCATGTATGAGACTCTGACCGTGTATTCAATATCGCTTGCGGACGATAGTATGCTGGCAAAGATTTGTTCAACGATTCGCGGGATGATACCTTTGCCTTTCTCATCCTCGATGCCGGTACCCATCATTGTATACGATTTTCCGGCACCTGTTTGACCGTACGCGAACACGGTTCCGTTGTAGCCGTTGAGGATATCATCTACAGTGGGTCGGATCGAATAGTCAAAAACCTCGTTCTGTCGCGAAGTCATATCGAAGACACGGTCGAAGGTAAAGGACCCGGAGGCCTCTTTCGACTGTAGTACACATACCCGTCAGCGATAAACCCCTAGGATCCAGTTGCAGCTCTAGAAGACGTACCGAGATCGAGCAGGTGTCCTCATCTTTGAACTCGACAATGGGCTCTCCGCCGCTCGCTATTTCGATTTTGTTCTGCGGGCGGAAACGTGCCACCACTGCACTGACACGTTAGTACTCTACATTGTCGCTGGTGCTACCGGGAGAGCAAGGCAAAGCGCACCTTTTATGGTGTTAGAGCTCCTAGTGTGTCTTGTTAGCAAGCATGGCACTCGGAATCACCTCAGCGTCGATGCCACTTACGACATGACGGGCAACAGTCTCGCTCTCGGCCCAGCGGCCACTCCTTAGCTGTCCGTTGCGATCCTGGCTGCGTGCGTTGTGCGTGCGTCGCTGCGGGCTACTGCTGTGGTACGTCAAGGTGGAGGTATTTGAAGGCCTCGGCGCGGTCGCGGTACAGGACGGTACAGGCAGGAGATTAGACGCCCCGCCCGCTATCCAGGGGAAAATGGGTCGCTGCCTGTTTCAGAATAGCGCAGCCTTGCAAAAGGACGGTAGAGGGGTGAGTTAGAAGCAGAGCGCGCAGTGAAAGAGGGCGTGCAGAGGGCGGGTAGGGAAGCCTTGCACAGACCGTGGCCGAGTCAACAGCGTGCGTCTGTTGATGCTGTTAGCGCGACTGCGTCCCCGCCGCGCCGCCCGTGACGTCCCAGGGTTCACCGGCCCACGCTTCGCTGGCAGTACAGTACAGGTGCACAAGCTTCAAGGACAACACTTCAAAACAGATATTTGCATGCACATTGGCGAGGCGAAAAGCGCCGATAACGCCACTTCGCCGTGTATTGGACCGAACAGGACCCCTAACGCCTTCGCTATGTAAAAAGCAGACCCCGAACAGCCAGCCCGAGCGTAGCCTCTGATCCGATACCAGATGAACTCCTCTCATGCATCGTGCCGATATCTTGTCATGTTACCGTCGTCAAGCATCATCCAGCATACCTGCCCTCCCTAGTCCTCCCAGCTCTTCTCTACCGTCTCGCGCACGCGCTTCGTGTATTCTCTGCGGTTGTCTTTGTAAAGGTTTGACGCCTCAACGTTCGCGGGTGATGAGGTGTTCGGGTCGTTAAGCAAGCTGCGCGCGGTCAGTATGAGCAGCCTCCCGCAAGGGTACAGTACGACCCACCTCTGGATGCTGGTAAGAATGGCCGCCACATCGTACGTCGGACTCCATCTATTCTGCAGGATGTCTAGACAGAGCTCTCCCGTGCCGTATACGTTGGGATGGAACATCTGACTGATGAACTTGACGCCAGGCGGCTTGTTCGGGTATGCCTCCTCGAAATGCATGACCAGCCTAAACGTTCCATCCTCAAAGGGAGTGTCTGCGGGCCCGATAATGACGGCGTTCCTGTGACCTTGTGAGTGTCGCTATCGGAGGCGGTGTCGCGTGCGGGCGGTGTACCATGTCATGACATTGTCGGCGATGGGAGATGCAGAGACGCCGGCGGGTGGGTCTGTTTGCATGCGCTGTAGCACCATGTCAGTCTTGCTTTTGGTACAAAGACCTGCACGTTTGCGTCGGCCGTGTGCTGCAGGGCCAAACTGCAGCGATCCTCGGGTGGCGCACCTTGAAGTCTCGCATCAAACGACGGCGAGCAGCGGTAGACATGGCCTTGGTCTATTTCAAGGTGAAGCTGATAGAGTGCTTTGGAAAGCGGCGATTTTGTTTGGGTCGATCGAGTTAGGTATACGAGTTGTGTGGAGTTTATGCGCGGATGTGGCTTCCTGTACGTCGAAGGCGCGGGCGGAGAGCATCACGTCACGTGCGCTAATGGTGAAACTAGGCCGAGCAACCCAACGGCCAGAACCAATGCGGGGTGATGTGAATGTCAACGCGTATGTCAACGTGAATCAGAGGGTTTAACCTTGTCAAGTTTACTTGGAAAAAAGAATGATGCTTTACAAAAGTGGGTTCAATAGCTCTAATATATTGGAGAAGCTTGTCGATCCGTAAATATACACCGGAGTTTTATTCCACACTCAAATCGTCGCCCTCAAACCGCTTGAACGCTACAAGAACTAAATGACCACAAATTCATGGATGCAACAAATGCATACTGTGGCGAGCATCCAACCCGCTATCCAAATGACCAAAACTAACCATGATACCAAATTGCGCAGAAAATGTCAAGACATGATGGGAATGAAAACGGACTTGTTGGCCACCGGATATCACTCTCCGGCCGCGCCAGCGAGGCCGTGATGGGTTGCGGCTGCTGACTTCTCTCGTCCAAGGTAGTCAACTACAGGGAAACGTGCGCGACGTTCAAGGTCGTCGAGTGGAATGTGAGAACGGATATACCGGTCCTTTTCTATGCCTGGAGGCTGGTAATCCCACGTCTCCTTTCGGCCTATGTTTATTAGCATGTTATACACACTTAGATGCAAGATAAGACCTACCGAGTTGCAGTGCGCTCCAGCAGAGTTGGCGTCTGCGTTGAGCGGCTAACACATCCGTATGGATTGCAGTAAAGTTCCATTTCTTCTTCGCTTCGGCCTCGAAAGCTGCAAAAGTCTGCGCATATTTGGATGAAGTAGCCAGGTTGACGAGCTCTTGAGGATCTTCCACTAGATTGAAGAGCTGAGGAGGATCGACCAGAGATGTGGTGTACTTCCAAGGGCCACGCCGTATCATGTAAACGGGTGTAACGGTGCCTTCTCCCATGTATTCACCAAAGACTTCGTCTTTGCCTGCTTCGTTTGAAACAAGATAATCATATAGACTGACGCCGTCCACAGGTAAGACAGCCGAAGGATCACCACCTGCCAGATCCACAAAGGTTGGTAGTAGATCCATGGTCGATACCGACTCGGTAACCCGCTTTGGCTCAAATTTGGGCGGATAGTTGATAATCATTGGCACACGAGCGCTATTCTCGAACCAGGACATCTTATACCATAGATTGCGTTCGCCGAGCATGTCGCCATGGTCTCCTGAAAACACGATAATAGTATCATTATCCAGGTAGCAATCTTTCAGGATTCGGACGAGCTTTCCGATCTGGTCATCGACGAACGTGCAAGCACCGAAATACGCTCGCCGAGCACGAATGGCGGCTTCCTCGGGGATCGGATTGTCCCAGAGGTCCACTGCCTTCATCAGTCGTTGTGAATGAGGGTCTTGATTTTCACGATCGATATGAACTTTTGGTAGAGGAATGTCAACATCCTCGTATCGATCCCAATAATCTCTAGTCATAGTGTATGGATCATGAGGATGAGTGAGAGATACTGTCAAAGCAAATGGCCGGCGAGTCTTAGGATCAGAGCGAGCCCAGTCGTAAAGGTATTGCGAGGACTGATAGCCAGGCGTCAGTAAATCTCATGAGGGGTGGAGGTAGAGTAGGCTATGTAGTGTCGTAAACAAACGTTTGGAATTAGCATACCTTGTACATCACATCCTCGTCATAATCCAGCTGGTTCGAGCGGACACACGGACCGGCCTGCATGACTGAAGACATGTTGTGGTACCATTCTTGGCGCTCGTCAGGTTTATCCCAATTGACAGTCCATCCCAAGTCACCGGGATAAATGTCAGAAGTCAGCCTGATTGATAAGTCAGCAAAGTTGAGAAAGCTGCATTGAAATTACATACCTGTGCTCAAACCCGTGAAGCTGGTCTGGGCCGATAAAGTGCATCTTGCCTGCAAGAACCGTCTCGTAACCCTCGCGGCGTAGATAATGAGCGTAAGTAGGAACATCAGGGTTGAGGACAGAAGCATTGTCGTAACCACCAATCTTAGACGGCAACTGTCCAGTACACATTGTGAACCTAGACGGAGCGCACAGCGGCGAGTTGCAGTACGCAGAAGAGAAGACGACACCAGTCCGAGCGAGTTCGTCGAGATTTGGAGTTTTGATCACCGAGTCAGGGTTGTTCATCTTAAGCAAAGGTGCAGCCATTTGATCGGCCATGATGTAAAGGATGTTCGGTTTCTTAGTCGTGCCATTTGCGCCTGGATTACCAGAGGCAAAGTTCTTTGATTGCTCATGAAGCGTTTGAGAAGTGATAAACTGTTCCCCACGCTGGCCCGCTGGGGCCCCATTACTGTCCGCAAACCCTCGAACAGAGTGGCCATTGCCATTGGCAGAAGGTGACGAAGAAGAAAATGACAGATTAGAACCAGCAGGAGCTTGAGCCTCCAGCCTCGCCGTACCATCAACACCCGACCTCGGTGCTTGCTTTACTACTGGAGGTGTGAATTGCTGCGGCTCCACCGTGGGCAGTAGAAGACTTGGAGCCATGCTCGTCGATGTGCAGCCGTGAGCGGGCAGCTGTTCGTTGTAGATACGAAGAGAAGGTGTGGCAAGATGGTCGATACTGGATACCACGGCTCGCGCGATCCAGAAATATGGTTGAAAGACCCGCAATGATCAACTGGGTATAGGAGTCAAAAAGAACTGAGGTAACAAGTATTCGGAGAAGTGCAGAGAATGATCACACCTCTTCTTAGGTGCAGCAGGAATTACTTATGAAAGCGCCGTTCGGGGTACCTTTCGGAAAGAGCGATGGCGCAATCGCCCAAGCACGCAATTCACACTCATTCGGAGCTAGTCTACGCTAAGTCATCGATCCCACGACTCCCAACCCCACAGCGCGCGTCCCCACATGGATTTTCTCCTGCATAAAAGCACCGATTACCTCTTCGGAACGTCAGGACCGCTACCCTAGCCCACTCGCACGCGACCATCTGTCAATCAGCTGAGCTTGTGGCCGAGGACCGTGGCCACTCGAAGCCGAACAATGCAGGCAAAAGACGAACAAAGGCCGATCCCCTTTTTGTTCCGGGCAGACCTTTACACCTTTACTTGCACAAAGGCTTGAATACAGAGTGGTTTCGAAGATCTTGACTACGCAAACTTGACTGCCGTGAGTTCTTGAAAATTTTCTTGACGTGCCTGGTTGACTGCACGTCTACGCACCCTAGCGGAAAAGGAGGTATTGCAAAAGAACAACATTACATTGCATTAGCGTTGGGCACTTATCTTGCTATCGGTCGGTTGCCGCATCGCTACGAAACGAACGAAGCCTGAGACGGTCGCTGGTTACAGTCGGGATACGGAATGAGGTACGAAGGACTGGGCATCCGCTTAACAACCGCCTAGCGATCCTATTCGCTATACATGTTGCACTCGCCAGCCCTTCGGATTTTCGACAAGGGGCAACCAGCTGTTTCCTCTCGGGTGTCGGTTACAACTCTCAGCATCATGGTGGCGACACTCGCGCTTTCCTCTGGTATGATCAGTGCTCCAATCATCACGGGTCCTGAACGCACAAAAACTTCGGGCCCATCTAGAGATCCGGTGTTTGCCACGTGACATAGAGGCGCTAAGTGCTGAACTACACCGGACGAGGCAATCTGCTGTTGCCCCTGCGAATCAGGACTGTTCACCGCCTGCATCTCACTTTAGCGCCGCGGCTGGGAGACTACACATACACCGATTCTCATAAGCGAACAGATATGTGCGGTGCCAGGCCCCTCAGAAACATTTTTGCTACATTGTCATCTTGGAAGTTCTTTGAACATGTCAATCAAAAGATAGAAAGCCGACTTGCGGTTCGTGGGACAAAGCCAGGATCCCACGCAGATGCCCTTCTATCAGCGTCCCGATATCTGCGCATCAGATCACAAGCTGAAGCTGCGATAGTCAGACAACGGTCGACTCATTAGTCGCATCCAATATCTGGTCCCGCTATCTTTCGACAAGGATGCTCTTGAGCCACTTATCAAATTTTGTCGGTCACGAGCCTTCCGATCCATCAGGCAGTCAAACGCTATCTTCCTATGTTCCAGTCCGGAAATTGATCAAGTGCACCCCTGATGAACATAACCCTAGGACCTGTTGTGCCAACACATCGCGGCTCGTCGGATTTGTCGGCTCGTCGCCGATTGGCACATACCGCACCATCCGCTTGGATCAGAGGCAATCATGCATCGAGTAAAGTAGAGAGAAGTAATGACCGCTAGGTATACCTGTTCCAAGTGGGTGTTACGATTCCTGACTGCAAGACCACCAGTCTTCTGGAAGTGAAAGTTTCCGCTTCATGTAGATCACCCTTTAGCTGTGTGTGAAGAACGATCAAGCATACATTGCACGCCGAACTAGTACGTAGACTTGACCAACTCTTCTCTCACAACAGTTGTCGACCTCATGTTCAATGGCAATCCATCGCCATGGATTTTTTGTCTTCCTTAGGAAATGTTGTGTATGCCGAGCTCAAGTGATTGAGCACCCCCACATACGCTAGAATCGCTTCCTCTCGTACTCGGGTTGCATTAAATCAGAATCTCACTGCAACGTCAGCTCCAGAAATTACACTCCACATGCGCTAGATAGCAAAGCCTATGATCAACGAGGGCTTGTGAAGCCTCCCGTAGTCCAACCAATACACACCTCTACTAGGGGGTATGAAGCTGTCAGACTCCAAGCAGCCGGCTACCACCGGACATTCGAAAAGGAGAGAGACTGTTCAAATTTTGAACTCAATTTTGAGCGATCAAAATGTTTAAGAATGCACAATACTCGTCAAGATAAAATAGTTGTAGCCACTTAGAAAGTTGTCGAAAAATCTGGTGGAACCATGAACTTCGCCACGCGGTTTCCCCCACATACGCTAGAGCACCAACAAGAACATCTCTTACGCTCCTCGGATGCGGCATGCTCGGGCACTAACGCGGGGGTTTTTACTATTTGCATCGAAGATTTGACGTTAGTTGCTTCACTGCAAGATGCCGGCGTACGGAAGGAACGCTTTGGACCTATCTGCCAAGCTTCAAAGCCCTGGTCACATATGGAGTTGCAATCCCAACCCTTTTCATGACCTTAAATTGATAACCAAAATACTAAGCCTGAACCTGCAGCGTACTGCATGATCGTCCCGAGAAATATCAGTGCTGGATCGGCAATTCGACGTTCTGACCTTGTATGCTATACGTAAAAGCAGCTCTCAGCCAATATTGCCAAGTTGATGATCAGAAAAACGTGTAGCCAACTATAATGATTTACGTCAGACATCCATTCTAACACCCATGTCAAACATTCGTAAAAACCTACCACCATAATACGATCCTATTGCCACAGGCTATCATGTGTTCTCTCTCAAGCGGGTATCAGTCCCTCTCCTACAGGCTACCACCCTTACACCGAATAGATTAATCCTCGCCAAATGCCGGAGTACGCACGAGTTCTTTTGCATCTTATCTTGGGCTTGTTCACGTTCACATGCTCGATGCTTCGCTCACGAGATCCTCTGCGATCGTTTGGCTAGAGCAAGCCTACCCAACCCAACATACTTGCCTGTTCTCGCTTACTTACTTCGTATGGCCATATGCAGAATGTGTTCTATGCAGACTGCGTTATGCATAGGTGCTAAGGGCTCTCTTGCAAGGGTGGCTATGTGCCATGACCAACAGCTACACTGCAAGTGAGATGGACAATCATGCATTTTATAACGGCTCAACAATGCGCGGCAGTAACGTAGCAGTCTATCTTGCTCAAATCTAACGGTTCTAATATACGATTCATAACTCGTAACAAACGTCACATTTCCGTACATCATTGCCCCTTCTTCCCTTTGCTACTCCTCGCCCGTGAGCGATTAGGTGTACGAGGTCTCTCCTCTCCCATCATAGTGACTCCGTCCTGAATTCCCTGCTGCAGTCCACCTGTTATGCCACGCACTAACCACAATGTGAGGTCGTTCAAAGCCAGACCAACCTTCCCGTCGTTCATCTGACATATAGTTTGCGTCAGCTGCAATCCTGTCCTCCGCACCGCGTCTGCCCCCATTATCCCGTTGTTCACCAGCCTTTGTGTTACGTTGTGCTTTCTCTCAAAGCGATACGCATGACCTAAGAAGAGCTTCATGTATGGTAGTAGGAACTGTAGCAAGACGAACGTCTCGAAGACTATGGTCGCGACTACACGGTGTAGGATTGACGAGTCGGAAGGCGGGAGTAGGTTAGGGTTGGAGAAGGAGAGGTCGTGTTCACAAGGCGCAGATATCACAAGGTTGGGCGGGAGCGCGGCTTGTAACGACATCGTCTCCTCAGGCGAGAGACCGGACGGGAGACCCCGGAGGAGGTATGTCAGGCTATGGATGTACATTTGACGGGTGAGAATAATGGAGGTGTCGTCGAGGTGGGCTGACTGCGCTTCGGCGTATGCTTGGGCGGAAAGGCTTATACCTAAAGACCATCAGTGGTGTTCTTGATCTTGTATCGTGTGAGACGGGATGAGACGGGATGGGTGTACCTACCCTGGTTTGCATATTTCCAGTTTATACCTGTTCGAAAATCTGACACAGCGAACGGCGGAGGCGTGTTCATCGGTGATACCTGATTTTCTGAGAATGTTTCTTGGAACAGGTCTTCATCATCCACAGCAGTGTCGAACGAGGTTCGGCTCGAACTGTGTTGTGATGTGGCGCTGTTAGGTCTTGACGTGTAGCCTGGTGGTGGAGTTCGTGGCAGTGATGCTTGAGAGCGATTTCTCGAAGCATCAAGGGCCCTCGAAGAGCTCCGCATGACGCTGAGAGATCGTCGGATGGACGGAAGGATAGGAATATGATCCTGCACCATGGCAGGAAGGACGTTGTACAGCATTGAGGTCCTCTTCTCGTCTACTTCGATCGTTGGTGTCGCGTCGATAAACTCTGGGACCGGAGCCTCTGCGTCCATCTTAGCGGTCTTATAACGAACAGGTTTGCGCGTTCCACGGATTCGAGTCTCTTATCGTTTGGCTTGCGCCGCATGCGGAAACGGACAGTTTGCGGTCGAGTAGGTGAGTACGGAGAGCGCAGTGTATTAAAAAAACTTCTGATCTTGGCTTTGGCGGCATGACGGGCGGTTTTGGGCGGTTTATCTTAGACATGGGGTCGCATGTGAAAGTGGTTTGTTGAGACGTGCTCTCGCTTCTAGGTTTGGGACCCTGAATCCCGGTTGTTATGGGCCCACGTGCGGACCCCGCGCTCGATCACATGCAACTCAAGATCTCGAGACTTCCTTTTGGCTTGGTCTTCCTCGATCAGAACGACATTGACTGAACTATGACGCCCCTCGAGAGTCTGGTGTCGTTGTGCAACCTTCGGTGGTGATGACCGCGGCAAGACATCGGAATGCAGTGCTGCTGCACGCGGACTGGTCCATATCGGGCCTTATCAGCGCCCTCGTATCATCTAGAACCGAGCGCGTAGCGAATGATGCATCGCATTAGAAGAATAGCGTAGTGAACGTCTTACTGGTAAGTTTACATGCGCAGTTGTATGGGAGAAGTAGGTGACCTTTAATGTTAACTTCAGTCATCTTTTGTGTTTTCTCCAGTATATCTCCTACTTTTAATCGTTGGTCTTTACGGTGTAGCGTTGCCTTTTAGTAAAAGCAATATGAGTTTGTGAGATCAAGGATGGAAATTGTTTGGACTAACACTCTCATAATAAGCGGCATACAATGTACGAGGGAACTTCTTCAAGAGATAACATACATACACTTGAGATTTTTGGTATGACTATTTACGCGATCTTCTCTATTACAGTTCTACAACCGACTCATTCCCTAAGACGAACTAGTTTCATTCAATCCTAGATCAACCTGGTCCTTCGGCGGCGGTGCATTCGGACCTCCACCCGCCTGGTTCGTGAAATATTTGATTCCACACCTATCGTAACACGCCTTTGCTCCTTGCGCAAATGCAGTCGGCAGCTGTGTCCTATACTCGGCGGTATTTACGTCGATAAGCCAGTCTGGATATGCGAGGTTCGCATCAATGATCTCCTGCGGGTTGATGAAAAAATTCTGCGCCGTGCGGGCTACGCCGGGGTCCTCGGTGCTAAGAGCAGCGACGAAGACTGCAGAGTCACAATTGTCGTTGAATTCCCAGTGGAGAGAACCTTGTGGTCGGATAGTAGTTTGATAGAGACCGATTTCGGTATATATGGGTTGGTCTAGTCAAGGGATGTTAGTGAAACCTATTAGAAAGACTCGATAGAAGTAGCGTACCATAGCCATCTTCGAGAACGAAGCCGGTCTTGAGACTTGTGCCTTTGACGAGAGTGACGAGTTCGTCGGCACGGTTGTGCAGGTGAATGCTATCGAGACCGCATGGGTTGAGGTAGCCGATGGCGACTGAGACACCAGTGCCAATGAGAACAGGGTAGTTTTGTACGAATGCGAGATAACCTTGCCCACCCAGACCATTGGCAGCATTGGAGGCAGAACCATTGGGTGTCAGGTCAAATTTGAAGTAGTCGTTAGGTGAGCCGTAGCTAGCAAGAAGTCCAATCTTTTCTGCAGTGGTATAAGCCGTTTTCAGCGCGGTCAGCTGCTCATCGGTATATGATGGGTTTGGACGTGTCCATTTGGTCACAGGCGGAGGATCTGCCAATGTGCCATTCTCTGGATAAATAGGAGCGCTTGCCTGACGAGGGAGGATTGCATTCTTGACAGGCGTGGAAAAGGCGATGCTGAGGATTGCTGATGCAGTAGCGACTTTGATGAACATTGTTTCCTTGTTGAGCAAGCGCAGAAGAGTGACTTGGAAGTGGGGGATATTGAGGACGACGTTTTACTGAGATTTAAGCTCTATAAGAGACCCATCGGACCAACGGAGGGTTGCCTTTCAATGAAAACAAGCTGTAATCTGTTGTAGCCGAATCCTTCGCTCTTCATGTCGTAGTCTTCTTGCGTTGCGGGGAGCTACCCATGCGTAGCGGCTCCCCGGTCCTATGTTAGAGGGACGAAAATGGTGTTGACCAATCGTTATCAAAGTAACCCACTGCCTCAAATGGATATTTGGAAGCTTCAAAGCCACAATTCTTCCGGAAAGCCTCTCGATCACAGTCATGGATACAGCTAGGGGATCTCAAGTAGTAGATCTGGCCAATGTGCAGCCATCGGTTAACTCCCTCAATAATCTATAGCATCTCGAGGTGCCTAGACCGGAGATCGAGACCGTCCATGGTGAGAATTGTCCATTGTAGCTCGATGTAGTCCGTTCACTACCCGACACTGTCGGTGTTGTAGAAGCGGGGACCCCGCAATTCACTAGCCTAAGTTGAGGCTTCGACAAAGTTCTAGGTCACTTGTACGCTTAGTCTCGTCAGCTAACGGACTGAGTTCCGGAAAGCAGAAGATGTTATAAGCAGGTGGTGTGTGCGACGCCACTCCGGAAATAGTCCGCGTAAGCTGAATGGTCCTGGAATTCCGCCACACTGTTGAGCAACTCTTTAGCTTGCTGAGCAGTAACACGGAGATGAGAAGTAATAAATAAGATATATGGTACGGTATGATCTATGCTCCCAAAATCGTTTCCTCCTTGTTGGACCGAACTTTCAGAAACGATCTCACCCTCTCATGTTTCTCTTATGACACTACACGGCAGACGGCAGCCTCTCAAGTATGTGATGCCTGGGAACCCTGGGAATTCTCATCTTAACGTGACCATGCTTGCTCGTTTGATCACAGTTGAATGTAATCCTATATGGAAACTGGTAGGAGTAGTGAAGTGAGGCAGTGAATAGCTGAGATATTGAAGACTGATAGGCCAGCATATCGTGACACTTTTGGAAGTGGCTAAATAAAGCCTGTAACAACACAACCAACAATACAATCCCGTGGGAAGAGAGTGCGGGTACGAAAGCGGAATTATGGTCTAGCGTCAGCGGTAGTGTTATGCCGTGCAACGGTGTAATAGCGCTACGATCGATGGAATACACTGGGATAGACAAACTTACCCCGTTAGGAAGTTTGCCACTATACGCTTTTCCTGCACATGTTATCCTCATAGGCTATACAATCAAAGTGCAATTGCAGTTTGCCATGAATCTGTGGGCATCTCAAGCAAGTTTCGGACCATCAACGCAGGTCACAGCCTACGCTCACAGAGGCACGGCCATTGATGTCGACTGATCAGACTGCAGCAAATGTCTGTCTACCAATCGACGCTTTTAGCTTTATAAACAATCGGATCGAAGGGCGTGGTAGGCAATATCATTTGTTGTTGGTCATTTCAGATGGGTGATTTAGGATGATGGTGACGGGATGATTATCTACACGTGACTCTGCGCTAGCGTGTCAAGCGCGACAGGCACGGCCCCCCAAAAAGTTCCTTCGGTCAAAAAGTGTCGCCTCCTGTCGACCATCAACCATTCCTTCATCGCCAATCGCCAGCCTCTGTGCGGCATCCTCTAGCAAATTTTCGACTGTTGTATTGATTTAATTTTTCTTTTCCCTAGATACCCTTGTAATCGACCGAAGAAATCATCTCCTTTCGCCATGTTCAGCGCACTACGAAGATGTCCCGCATCTCTTGCGAAAAACATACCCACGGCCGCGCTCTCCTCTAGAGTACTGCGGGCATCTCTTCCATACTCGGCTGGTGCATTACGAACAGCCGCACCTCGGATACCTACCATTGCAACGGCAGCATTCCACCAAAGTGCACGATGGCAACAGATTGCTGCGCAAGCAGCGGAGGAACAGACAACGGAAGATGGACCTGTCACACGATTTGAGGATCTTTCCAAGCGAGGATTGGTGCACCCGAACATCGTCAACATGCTCACGCGGCAGATGAAGCTGGAGACGATGACGGATGTCCAGACGCGGACCATCAACGAGGCCTTGAGCGGCGCCGATGTGTATGGCTTCACGTATCCTCTAGAGCGACATCGCTAACATTACGCAGTATCGCCCAGGCGAAGACCGGTACCGGCAAGACTCTAGGTTTCCTCATCCCCGTCGTCCAACGAATCTTACAACATGACCCCAAACTCGCCGAGCGCGCCCGAGGCTACAAGCGCGCCAAACCGGACGACATCAGGGCTATTGTAATCTCACCTACCCGAGAGTTGGCTGAGCAGATCGCCGTCGAGGCCAAGAAGCTCGTGGCCGGCACCGGCCTCATTGTGCAGACTGCTGTGGGAGGCACACAAAAGAGGGCCATGCTCCAAAAGACTCAACGAGAGGGATGTCACATCATGATTGGTACACCGGGCCGCTTGAACGACATTTTGCAGGACCCATACTCCGGCATCAAGGCACCCAATCTGAACGCGCTTGTCATGGACGAAGCGGATCGTCTTCTCGACCAGGGTTTCACGGCCGAGATTGATCAGATCAAGGAACATTTGCCCGATCCTGAGGAAGTCGAGCGACAGAATCTCATGTTCTCTGCCACTCTGTCTCCTGAGGTCGTAGATCTGGTCAGGCGCACTATGAAGCCGGGATTCCATTTCGCTAAGTGCGTCGACGAGAACGAAGAGCCAACTCACGCTAGGGTTCCTCAAAAGCTTGTTCAGCTTGAAGGATTTGAGAACATCACGCCTTCTCTATACGAACTCATTGTGCGAGAGCACCAAAAGGGAAAGTCTGGCGACGCCCGTCCGTTCAAAGCGATCGTTTACTTCAACTCTACAGCAGAAGTCACGCTCGCTGCATCAGTGTTCTACAAGCTCGCTGGGGGGTTCAAGCGCGATAGGCCACTCCACGGTATGCGCGGTTACGAGATCCACTCTAAGCTCTCCCAGTCACAGCGTACCCGCGCCTCTGATGACTTCCGCTTCTGCAAGAGCGGCGTTCTTTTCTCCTCCGATGTTACTGCCCGTGGCATGGATTTCCCCAATGTAACGCACGTTATCCAGATCGGCTTGCCTCGTGACCGTGAGTCGTATATTCACCGTATCGGACGTACTGCTCGAGCTGGTAAAGAGGGAGAGGGTTGGCTCTTTATTACACCTTTCGAGCAACACGAGACCCGCAAGCGTCTTCGTGGTCTCAAGCTCCTGGCCGACAACTCTCTTGAAACCGCTCAGGTGGATATGAGTACCCCATCCGAAGTGCCTGAAAGCGCGGCAAATCTCATACAGGAATCCGTTACAGCACATGCCAAGGTGTATCCCGATCAATTGTCCGACGCTTTCCGAGGCCTCTTCGGTAGCTACCAGTGGTACGGCGACAAGCAAGGTCTTCTCGACGGTGCAAACAGGCTAGCTGAGTTTGGCTGGGGTATGGAGCAGCCGCCGGCGCCTCCCGCGTCTTTGTTCGCTGGAGGGCGATCCCGTGGCGGTGGGAACCGCGGCGCTTACGGCGGTTTTGGTGGTGCGCGGGGACGAGGAGGTCGCGACGGCGATTCCAACGACAGGCCTCGAGGCAGCTTCAACGACAGGCCACGAGGCAGCTTCAACGATAGGCCCCGAGGTGGCTTCAATGACAGGCCCCGAGGTGGCTTCGGCGATAAGCCCCGAGGCAACTTCAGCGACCGCCCGAGAAAGACGCCAAACTTCTACTAGACGACGACGGCCCCATCCATCTCTCCTATCGAGGAGATGCTCGACCGTCGTTTGCACGACTAGTTTCTATTTTCCGGTTTTCACTTCACATGTACACCTTTGACACTCTTGTACTATTATCAGGATACCCTCACTCGCCCACGCCACTTGTTTGGAAGAAAGACGGATGGAAGGAGGGTGGTTCTTGTCTGGTCTCTCTGGGAAGGGACGCACTGACTAGGCGTTAAAACGAATACCTGCGTTTGTGTTTATATCTCCAATCACAGCTTGGGGGCGTATGTGTAGATTTGGTTTTTGGGCGGGGCGCCCAGGGGGAAAATGTAGACTCAATGTACGATGGATGAAAAGAAAAGCATAATAAACTTCGATTGAAGCGCGTGCATCGAGTGCATTGAAAGTGAAATGGATAATGATGGTGTACTAAGTCAGTGCCTTGTAACGGGCAGGGTAGACTTAGACTGCCGCTGTTAATCAAGCAACCGACCGACGTTAGGCTTACGACACGATGAGCGATATCTTTCTACCGAATTCTATATCGTTAACGCCAATGCCATTGAGTAACGTCGAAAACTCCGCGCTATGCACGCTAATGTTACCAGACAAAGGCCAAAACGCTTCACTGAGCCGCCGGTACTCCAGGCTGCTCCTACTCCATCCCCAAGCATCATCATGTTGGGTATAAACACCGTAGAAACGAAAAGCAAACCATCTGAAAACGCCAAAATTCACCAGTTCACGCCGTGCTAGTACGTTGCTGGGCTGTCCTTCTCGCTGAGCCCCCAACGCCGAGCTTGTGGTACTCCGTTTCGCCTCATGAGGGAGTGTTCATACCGTGCTCTTGCTCCGATTGTGTGCATCCGAGGTGTTTTTCTCGGTCAGTAGATTGCTTTGCCCCATATTTTTGACTTCAGACACGGAGTCACCAGTACCATCCTTGCTTTTCTCGCCCTTGCCTTTCTCCTCCTCTGTCTCTTTTGCGCCGTCCTCACTGGTCACGACGCCCTTAAGCACGACCTCCAGATCCGTCAATCTTACCGGTTTGATCAAGAACAGATTGACCCCACTTGCATGAGCCTCTTGTTGCGCTTCCGAGCTCGCCAGACCAGTAAGCGCAATGATTGTAACAGGTGGAAGATTATTATCTCTCTCGTGAGCCCTGATTTGTCGTGTAGCTTCGAGACCATCCATCTCGGGCATATTGATATCCATCAAGATGACATCGATGCGAGAGGTTGATATGGAGACGGCGTCTAGAGAGGCAGTCTTGTACGCTTTTAGTGCCTCAAGACCGTTCTTAGCGAGCACATGGCGGTGACCGAGCTTCTCCACGAAGCTATGTAAGAGGCGTAAATTGATTGGATTGTCGTCGACCGCGAGGCAGTTGAGAGCGTTGAAGGAAACAGCGACGGAATTAACAGGGCTGTGGTTAACGGATCGTATCTCAGGAGCACTGATCGCTGACTTGATGTGCGGGCGTGGCAGGCTAAGGACCGAGGATATGGACTTCGTTGGACTTTGAGGTGGTGAGTTTTCCTTGAGAGTGAGCTGCGATAGTTCCGATAAAGGCGTTTCATCATTTTCTGTTGACTGAGCCACAAGGCGGTTTGCTTGTCGGTCAAGGGATGACGCAAGAGCTCTAGCAAGCTTGTGCGGACCGCATGGCTGTGCGATACATTCAAATATCAATCCCGGTACAGTAATTGCAGTCGTCGATTGAGCCAGCGCGGCGGCACGGCAGAGGACTACAACTGGAGCAGAAGGGGCAGCGTCGGGGGTCTTGCTGAATTGCTCCCTTAATCCTCGTGCTCCAGATTCAGTCGCCATGATCAGGTCGGGTGCTGGTGCGTTGGCAGCATTAGGGTTCCACACACCCATACCGAACCAGTCTTTGCACTGGTTTTCAAGTGCCTTCTCTGCGATCTTCGACGCATTCTTGTCCTTCAAACTCTTAACCGCCACATAATCATCGAAATCATCATCGAACCCCACAAATCGTACAAGTTTGCCTTGCGTGCGCTTGTACACGTTGGAAACATCCTGGTCTAGGTTCAGAGCGGATACCATAGGAGATAAAGATGATGACTTCAGTGGACAATTGACCGTGAACTTCGTCCCTCTACCTTTCTCGCTACGGACCTCGATGTCTCCGCCCAATAGTTCCACCAACTGTTTGACGATGCTTAATCCAAGCCCAGTTCCTTGGCTAAGTGGATTCTCCTGCGCGAACGAATGGAATAACCTGTTGTTTATATAGTCCTCAGACATGCCGATTCCAGAGTCAGTTACAGTAAGCCTGAGCTCTTTGCAATCATCGTTCTTGTTGACACTTGGTATCACCTGGAGTTTGACCTTAATGAATCCAGCAGGTGTGTACTTGAGCGCATTGCCAAACAAATTCATAAGGATACGTCTCCAGGCACCCGGCTGAGTGCGGAAAACATAGTTATCCCATTTGTTGATGTCGACGATTACGGAAACCGGTGGAGGTTCAAATTTCTTCGGTCGTTGATCGAGGCTCTCGAAATTATTCTTGCTGAAATTGAAACCAGCAAACACGGTCTCAAGCACTTCTTCGATCAGCACGCTGATGTCAAAATCAGAAATGATCGTCATGATGTCGTTTGTATGTCCCTGGCTGGGCGTTATTACGTGCTTTACGCTCTTCGTTCGCCGCTTGGAACGTTTCTTCGAGGCACCTCGGGTAAGATTATTGATCTTCGCATAGTCGAGAACCTTGAGTGACATTAGCAATTCGTTATTGGTGCACTACCATATGCTCTTACATGGTTGATAGTCTCTAGCAAAGTCTTGCCGCAATTTTCGATAGTTTGAATGTGCGACTGTTGTTGTCCATTTATCGACGTGTCCTTCAATAAATCTGTCATGCCAAGAATACCATGTAACGGTGAGCGCAACTCGTGACTGATCGAAGAGATGAAATCCGCCTTCGCAGAGTCGGCGAGCCTGGTATCCAACCGTGCCACTTCTGCCATCACGCTGTTACTGAATGCAGAAAGATAACTAAGCTCTTGCTCATTGGTAAAGACGCGCATAGGGTCTGAACTCCATATGATAAGGCTTGAATACCACCGGTCGCGGTGCGCGTCCCACAGCGGGTAAATGATAAGGCTTCGAGCTCGTGGAAAAACCTCTCTGAGTACCTGTTCGTCATCGGCAGATCGAACGGAATCAGATCTCCGGGTCACCGACAGGTCTGTCTCATCCCCTGAAGTGGATTCGGTCGCCGTTGGGGTAAGGTCGTCGTCAAAGTTGAAGATTTGACCGTGGGCGTAGCTGCGCAGGAGATGTTTGAGGAGGCTTTCGGCCATGAAGAATTGGCTGGACGATGATAATGGGTGCTGTGAGCTCTTAAATCGCGCTGCGCCCAAAATGGCACATGGTTTATCTGGTTCAGGTGGTTGCTCGGCAGCGAAGTCATCGTCAACGAGCCCGCCAAAAGTACTGACCTTCGCGTCGAAGAATACTGCCCCTTCAGCTTCGACAGCCTCGACAATCATTTGGGCCGCTCTTTCAAAGATAGCATTAGTTTCAGGAACCACGGCATCAGGCTTGCCATCGCCAGTGGAAGATGCCGTTTTGTACGCGACCTCGGGCTTGACAGGATCCATGATTTCTGAAGCTGGCGTAACGACAACGCTGCCGGCAGCTAAGCTGGATGGAGATGTCGGGTTCGCACTGTTCAAACTAGGAACGCTAGACTCGGCGCTATCGTTCCTACCTAACAGTGCTGGCTGGATAATGGTAGTCGGCGACACGGCGCTTATGGTCGGACGGCGTTGCCGTTGAAGGGGTACACTCTCGGATGGAGATCCGGTCAAGGACGCGGCTTCTGTCTCCTCCCACCATTCATCAAGAGATGATTTACCATCTGCAAAAGAGCCCAAGCTTTTAACCATGACTCCGCCTCTCTTGTGATCTTCAGCAGCGCGAGACATTTCCAGATGGCGCATGACGGTCACTGCCATATCCTTCATAAACCTCAATTCGAAGTCGGAGAGCCCATCGTGCGGCTTATCGTCCAAGACGCAGTAGGTTCCAATACTGTGGCCGCCAGGGGTGCGAATCGGAACGCCTGCGTAGAAACGCGAATGAGGCGGGCCAGCCACAAAAGCATAGTTCTTGAAACGCTCGTCCCGAGAAAGGTCGTTGACGACTAGAGAGGGGTGGGGCGAATAAGGGTCTACGGGCTGGACAGGATGGCCCCAAGGCAGCTTGACTGTGTAGTAGCAAATGCTCTCGTTTTTGGGAACGATGGAGGTCCCCCATTGCAGGTCGTCCTGTTCGAACTCGGGTTGTCCTGTAATGAGGGAAGCGGTACGCGTAGCTTCAGCAAGGATGAAGCAGTTTCGTCGGTCAAAGAAGGAGATCAGGCAGCGGCGACAATTTAGACGCAGAGCGCCTAGTTGTGCAAAAGCGGCCAATGCCTTGTCGTCGGAGGGCTGGACTTCTTCTGGCTGGGACGCCGGGGGGCCTGCTGTCTGGAGGGGCGGGAGAACAGGGGATTGCTTGCGCTGGCCATCTTGTTTGGAGCGTTGGGAGTGGTTGTAGTATCTGCGAGGTGCTCAGTGGGGGATGCAGCACTCATGGGTCGGCAGCTGTATGCTCGAGGCAAGCTCACCTGTAGAACTCGCGTTCGTTTGTCCTCTCGACCTCGTCCATGTGGCCGTGGGGGTTGCGGTGCTGCGAGCGTGCAGGCGCAGGGGCACGCTCGGCCATGGCGGCTTAAAGACAAGGAACAGTCGCAGGAGGTGACAAAAAGAATGAGCATGCTACGGCAAATTCGCAGGCAGGCGAGCGATCAGCGCAGACGGCTGGGTTTGGCTGCGGCGATCTGGCCGCGCCTAGAAGTCGTTGGCGGACGATTGGCACGACGGCGGAAGGCGCACAAGGGCGCGGGCGGCGACTGCTCCTCGGGGGCGTGATGTCACTCGCTCGGCTAGAAGAGGAAGCCGCAGCTTGGAGGAAGGAAGCAGCGACGGGGCGCCTGCTGGCAAGAGCGAAAGGACCGTGTACCAGGTTATCACAAGAACTGTGGGCAGATTTCTCGCGTTGTCCCTGTAAGCGGACCGCGCACCCTCGACCGCGGACCCGCTCTCATTCGCGGCCGCTGTCACTGGCATGCACTAAAAGCAGGGTCCCAGGCTGGAACGCGCGGGGGCGCGCCATTTGCAGCATCGCAGCGAAAGACGGCTGCTGCTAGGCGTGTAGTGCCGCCGTTGTGGTGCGTGCGAGCCCTCCGCGCAGTCCAGCTGCCCGACGCCAGAATTACGTCGTTGACGAAAACATCCAGGGGCACGCGGCTCGCGATAGGCGTACGCGCTGCCATCGCGCCCAGATCGCCGGGTCGGACATTCGTCGGGGCGGGACGCTGAAACGCACGTGATGTCTGTGGCTGGAGCTGCACGTGCGACCGAAAAGAAACATCGCCAGCACGACCACTGCCGATACTCGGACGGATCAACCTTGGGCGCGTCTTCGCTGTCAGTCACCTCAACGCTATCTGCTTTTGGTCTTTTGGCCTGCATCGGGCTAGACATCTGAGGCGGGTACGATACTATGACTCCTTGGAACCTCATACAAACTCACACGTAGCAGCCTCAAGACGCTGTACACCCAACACTGCATCCTGCCACAAGTCACACCAGCATAAGCAATACAGGAGTATCACAGCGACACCGTCTTTCAACATGGGGAGGTTAATGCATGTCGCAACGTGCGCTCTCAGTACGCACCTACCATGACTAACCCGATTTATACCCTGCCTGCTGACAGCCTATCAAGATCAATGGGCTCTTGACTTCGATGGAAATAAAGGCCGTATAGTAGAATCCATCCGGATCGCAAAGGCCAAAGTAGGCAACTTTGATGCTCTCTCCAGCCCGCCTCACTGACTACCCCGCCTTAGGGAGCAAAACTTCGCGTTGGGCCCGAGCTGGAGATCAGCGGTTATGTGAGTCCTCCCTAGAGAATGCTATGGATGTTTACTTTGGTGGATGCTGTATAATACGTCGTGATTCTAAAAGCTCAACACATATGTACGGATCCTTTCCACTGCTAACTATCTCAGGGCTGTCTCGACCACTTCCTCGAATCTGAGGTCTACGAAAACTCCATGGCCATGCTCCAGCAGATCCTTGAAGATAAGTCCCTCCACGATATCATCATCGACCTCGGCATGCCTGTCCTCCACCGCGGTAACCGCTACAACTGCCGCGTCGTCATACTTAACTCCAAAATTCTCATGATCCGCCCTAAGATGCACCTTGCCAACGATGGCAACTATCGTGAGATGCGATACTTCATTCCTTGGAAGAAGCCCTTGAAAGTGGAAGAGTTTGTTTTGCCTGATGCGATAGCTAAGATCCAGGGTGCAAGAAAGGTCCTTATCGGAGATGCAGTGCTGAGTACAAACGATGCTTGCATTGGCGTCGAAAGCTGTGAAGAGCTGTTTGTGCCCGAGAGCCCCCATATCAACATGGGGCTCAACGGCGTTGACATCATCACCAACTCCTCTGGTTCGCACCATGAGCTACGTAAACTGGAGACGCGCATAGCGTTGATTCTCGAAGCCACGCGCAAGAACGGCGGCGTGTACTTGTACAGCAATCAGAAAGGTTGTGACGGCGACCGCCTCTACTATGACGGCTGTGCCATGGTCATTGTTAATGGCCAGATCGTCAATCAGGGAAGCCAGTTCAGCATGACAGACGTAGAAGTCGTGACTGCTATCGTGGACATCGAGGAGGTCAATTCGTACCGAACGAGCCCATCGAGAGGTGCACAAAGTCAGTCTGCTCCAGAATATACGCGTATAGATGTAGACTTCTCCCTTGGCCAAGGTGAGACCGATCTCGATCTGGACGTGTTCCCCAATAAGTCCCGTCCGCTGCGTGTCCACGCCCCAGAGGAAGAAATCGCCCTCGGTCCGGCGTGCTGGCTGTGGGACTACCTCCGTCGGTCCAAGTCAGCAGGCTTTTTTATTCCACTATCTGGTGGCATCGACAGCTGCTCCACAGCGACACTCGTCTTTTCCATGTGCCGCGAGGTCTTCGCTGCGGTTCAGAAGGGTAATGAACAGGTCATTGCAGACGTCAAGCGCATCTGTGGCCCCTATCACCACGACACCAACTGGCTTCCCAGCTCCGCACAAGACATCTGCAGTTCCGTCCTTCACACAGCCTACATGGGCATGGCTAGCCAGTCCTCATCTGAAACTCGGTCCCGTGCCGAGCGCCTAGCTAAAGACATTGGTGCATACCACACAGACCTCAACATCGATGCTGCTTTCGATGCGCAGCGCCAGATCTTCACTCAAGCCACTGGATTCGACCCCAAGTTCAAAGTCCACGGTGGATCTCAGACTGAGAACCTCGCTTTGCAGAACATCCAAGCCCGTCAGCGCATGGTAACCGCCTATATGCTCGCCCAGCTCCTCCCAACCGTGCGCCAGCGCGACGGCGGCGGCGGCCTCCTCGTTCTCGGCAGTGGCAACGTCGATGAGTGTCTCCGAGGCTACCTTACCAAATACGATTGCTCTTCTGCCGACATCAACCCAATTGGTTCCATCTCCAAGACCGATCTCAAGAGATTCGTCCGCTGGGCTGCGAAATCCTTTGAACTACCCATCC
This sequence comes from Paracamarosporium sp. OC-R06-R3, assembly GCA_019828545.1. Taxonomy (NCBI): domain Eukaryota; kingdom Fungi; phylum Ascomycota; class Dothideomycetes; order Pleosporales; family Didymosphaeriaceae; genus Paracamarosporium; species Paracamarosporium sp. OC-R06-R3. The sequence goes on along the minus strand of JACVRA010000502.1, from coordinate 3,293 downwards.
TCGACGAGTTTGTCGACGCAACGCCTACCGCCGAGTTGGAGCCCATAACCGCAGACTACGTGCAATCCGATGAAGCGGACATGGGCATGACATACGCAGAGCTCTCTGACTTTGGACGTCTGCGCAAGGAGAAGAAGGCGGGCCCGTATACGATGTTCTGCCGTCTTGTACACGACTGGAAGGATCGGGCGAGCCCGAGGGAGGTGGCAGACAAGGTCAAGCGGTTCCACCACTTCTATGCTATCAATCGGCATAAGATGACGACTATGACGCCTGCGTATCATGCTGAGGCGTACAGCCCGGATGATAACCGGTTCGATCTTCGGCCGTTCCTTTACCCTTCGTTCTGGGAGTCGTATTCTTTTAGGAAGATTGACGAGCGGGTGGAGTTGCTGGAGAAGAGGGCGAAGGAGGGTGTGAAGAACTAGAGGAGACGCGGTTCAACGATTTGTCGCCTCGGAATGTATTGATTTATTGAGGCAAGTCATGCACTTTGCGGTTCAGCGAGTATCTATATAGATGGAAGCTCAGCTTTGACACTGACCATGTCCGACCGTTGTTACCTCATGATTAACTTCGCAGCACCCATATCTAGCTTCTAGCTAATAGAGAGGGGCGAAGCGCTACGATAACGCGGTCAACAGTTTGCGTGCTAGACACTTATTAGCGTCGAGACTACTCATCCATAGCCATGCCTCGCCGGTTATAATCCGACCTTTGAGAGGCCATCATTCCTCTGACAATTGAAAATCATGGCACTAACACTACCTCGATAAATCGCGGTAAGTGACGAAAGGGATATGATAGAATTGTGAAACCGTGATACAGAATGCAGCTGCTGGAATGATAATCTCCGGTGAATTTACGAGCAACACAATGACTATCGTCGTCTAGCGCAGCAAAATGCTGTACCCATTTAGGCTCCCAAACACACGCAGAGTTACGCGACGATCCGGATCACAATGATACAGAGCCCTCCACAGCAATCCCGAATCTAGATCTCACTGCGATCGAGGGACGCTCCGATCCAACCCTGATGTGCAAACACCGCAAACTTCGCTTACGGGTTGTGCTCCATTCCACAGGCTATTTTTCAGCTCACCCATAAATATCAGCAAGATGCTCACCTGGAACATTCACTCATAACAGAGTTAACGATCGAATAATCTCACTTCACAGTATATCACAATGAAGACGCAGCTCCAGGTGCTCTTCACCCTTCTAGCCCTGCAGCCAGCTGCTGGTCTCTTATTGAAGAAGCCGATTTGCAAAACCCAGTTCGCTCCTACTAAAGGACATGTCAAAACCACGACCAAAACCACGACGTGAGTAAGCACGGATCGGTGATTTTGTTCGTAGGATATTGACAAGCCTACAGGATCGTAAAACACATTCCTTTCCCCACAACAACGAAGACGACGGTAACGACAACACCGACCACGACTATTGTTGTTTCCAAATCGAGCACCGTCACTGTCACAGCCAACCAGAAAACGGATACACTTTCCGCTACCACCACACAAACCGTAATGAGTACGGTAGTTGTTACTGAGACCGCGTCCGATACCACCACCGTCACGAGCACTTCTACACTCACGCCAACAACTACAATCTCCGCAAGTGCCAACTTCCTTCCTATCGCTAGCTCGCCCTCTTACCAGGCCGCTGCCGGTAGCGATGCTATGCTAGAGCTCGCTCTAAAGCGTCCTGTCGTCGCTCAAAACAACACTGAAGGCCGGCCTGGGGGTCCAGATTGGAAACACGGGAAATCTCCTAAGTTCTTTCCAGCGAACGTGGAATGCCTGGTTCACAGAGAGATCGCGCGCTACCAGTATACTGTTACGAAAACAGTGACCTTTCGCCACTGGTCGACTGTTACGAAAACCAGTACCGCGACGGCCAACTCCGTCACGGTATCCACGACTACTACTGTCGTCGCTACTACAGCAAAGTCGATCTCAGACGCTAGCACCACGGTGACTGCGACTGATTTCACAACCACCGTAGTGACAAGTACTACCACCACTACGTCGACCGCGACACAGACAGCTACCGCCGTCGTTACCGCGTCACCTACGCCCTACTTCGAGATGTGCCAACCCAATAACGTTGTGTCGCGTGCTGGCTCGAAATCCTTCGTCTCCTTTACTGGTTTCGCCAGTCTCGCGAGAGGCACCGCCGTTGACGGAACAGATTGCTGTCAGCAGTGCGCGTTGAACCCGGCTTGTGTCTCGTATGAATTCGACCCTACTAATAATAACGAATGCGGTCTCGTCGATAGCGGTGGCGACTGCGATGCCAACCCGCCGCCAATCGTTGCCAATTCTCAGGCTCAAACCACCGGACTAGATGGATTCACCATCGGCAATGGAAATTGCGGCCAGATCAATATTATTGATGAAGGTAGAAAGGAGTGATAAAGAGTGTTGCAGGTTCTCAACTATCTTCGGAAATTTGGAATACGTCTGACATATCTTCGTAACCTCGGAATGCGCTTCAGTGATGATTACTGTAATCTTATCTACCTTTCCACACTCCACGAAGCCTTCATTCTCGTGCATCCCTGGTTCGATCAAGAGGTCACGTTTAATGCCCGTGGCGAATGGGATAGAGAGAATGGGAATGCTTTGATGATTATCCTGTAGTTATACCTCTGCTAGGCCTTTATAGCTGTATCTTTCGCAACAGGCGAATTATCTTACCAGTTGTTGTTTGACTGCCATACTAAGATGTCGGCTTCGAAGAGCGGCCGACGACTATGCTCTCTCATACGGGTTCTATCTAGAAGCGCTAAATGATGACCACAGTATACCACGCGATAGTCTTGTAACGAGGATACATTAAATAAGTGAAGAGCGTTTGAAGTCAGTCGGCACCGCCTCGTACAAAGATGTTTCTTAGGCGTGGAAGTATTCACTTACGTGATGTGCTAAGACTACCCAGCAAATGTAAAACAAGAGCCTATTTGATACACTCGCCTGCCCCATATCTGCTAATGCTCTCCAACGCGATTCCGATTATGATGGTGCTTTTTCTATGGTTGAGAGGAGCAAAACGTCGCGAACCATGCAAGCTGTGCTGTAAATAAGGACCTAGAGTATTATCAAACACCACAAGTTGAAAGGAGCTAGATTATTAGGATTGATAACGTACCGATTCTTGGCAGCTCGTGCCACGCGTCAGCTCATGCCACACCCCACTATGCGACGCACCAACTTCAACCCCTCGCATCTTCACCAATATGGATCCAATTAAGGCTGCGCTTGCAGCAATTGAATCGTGCAAACCAGGAG